>VWPU01018441.1:0-151149 GCA_013398955.1 Callaeas wilsoni | reverse complement strand
TTGCTTTCAAACCAGCACAAGCGGGTTACAGAGCTGTGTGCTTTTTCTGTGCTTTCTGCTGTCCACTGTGTAGGCAATTATTTATTTCTGATGTCTTGCTAATTTTATAGTTAGGACATCTTCCATGGAACTGAGATACAGGGTTGGTCTACAGGAAAAACCCAAACCCTGGCCGACTACTTAAAAGATTCCACAAACACTTTTTTGATTTCTAAACCAACATTTTTTTCAATATCTCATTTCAAGGAAAAAGACAAACTCCCAGTCCTCTAACTTTAATGTTAAAATTTTCATGTGTAGTATGTGATTTCCAGCAAATCTAATTTGCTGATCAGGGTGGGTGGTTTTGCCCTAATGTTTTTGTTTACATCTACATCAACATGTACATTTAGGATATAAAATGGATAGTAATTGCCCCACCGAATTCTTTTATAATTGACTTTACCAGCTGCTGGGTTTCATGCAAACATAGTCAGTGTCTTACGGTCTTATATCTTGATTTGCATCCTTGGGTCCATTTGAATTATTAGGAGGTTAAATGATAGCTCTTTCTCCAAGCTTGGTGTAAACCGTAATATATTCTCAGGATTATCCAACTTCCGGCAAAATACTGGAAAATTTATGCTACCTTTAAAAATTTTGTCCTCTTTAAATGTACTCATTTACTGTCTTCTCATTTATGTTGCCTTCCAACTCTGAATTTATTATCTTAGTTAGTAGTCTACTGCATCTTAAATTTCACTAGATCTGCCCTCTTTTATCCACATCAAAAATATTAGTTACACTTGCTGCTACAAGTCGTATGTCCTCTGATTTAAACTCATTTTGGCACTTCATTTTTTTTTGTTTGGCCTGTAATGTTTAAGTTGTTGTGCCCATTTTCACGTGCATCAAATTTTCTACTTTACTGTTGCAATTATTCAATCCATTTTACTAGTTAGAGGATTATAATACAAAGGCCATCTACTTGATGGATAAAATATGAACACTTTTCCCAGAATTCAAATGAACTTTCATTCCATATACTAACTTATTACAAAGAAAAAAATTGCAATTCCAGGAGATTTTGATGGTGTTTGCAGTTTTGGAATAGGTGTTCCTCTAAATTGGTTTGAAAGGGAATAGCATTTCTGTTCTATTTTTGCTTTGAACAGAGATGACAAGAGTTAACAGTCTAACTATTTGCACATAGGTTATCTCACACCAGACACAAAAGCTGTTACAGACAATGAGTTATATTTCCCTCAGTACAATATCCCTTGAACATCTACTTTTATAACAGCCACACTCAAAGCACATCATATGGGTGAAGAGGAAGGAGAAAGAAGTAAAGCTTGACAATTTGTATCAGTCAAAATGTTAAGAAGACTGGTCTGCAAATTAAATGTCTCTATAGTTACTTTATTCTATAAAGAACTGTAAATAAACCTCCATCTGTTCCTTCTAATGATTACCATAAGAAAATAAGAAGTTAGCAGAGAATTAAGATATTCAGAAAATATTGTTAGTTTCGTAGGAAGTATATATATTTTTATAAATAACATTGATTTTTCTGAACCTTTAAGTTGGATTGTGTCTTTTCTACAATGCAAGCCCAACCAGGGCAGGAGGATCAATATCAACGGATTGTGAGGATTTTTTTTTCTTTTCCTCATACAATTCCTCTAAAGTCCTAATGTAGAAAAACGATTCAGAATGTGTTTAAGCCCTACTGAATTCAACAAGATTTATACCACTATGCCTCTAAGAGAAGAAAATGCTGAAATAACTGACTCGGAGTTTGAGACCCAGTTAGGGTTGCATGGGTTATGCATCTGCCCTTCTCCTCTGAGCGTGCCAAGACAGGAGACAGCGCAGTTTATCAGGAATAACAAATGCTATTTTTCGCTACTGTCAAGGCTGGTTCCTGTCAGTGTTACTTAGCTGAGTGCTGAAAACCCTTCTATTCAAATTGTTTCTGAGAACTGGGAAAGTTCTCCCTGCCAAAACAAGTACCTCCATTTCTGTGGTTCAGTGCCTCAGCATGCTCTGGAAAATGTTCCATGCTCTTTATCAAGGAGAATTTTATCTTGTCTGGCTTTAGAGAAATCTTTAGCTGCCCATTTAATAAGAAGCTTAGACTATAAGTGCATTAAGTCCACAGCTTTTTCTTCCCACTAGCCAGTGGTTAAACCTGTTAAATGCCAGGAGAACAAATCACAATTATCACTAACATTTCTCCAAGCTATATAAGAAAGGAAAACACAGAAAATTACATAGTTGCAAGGTAAATTTGTTTATTTGGTAATCCAAGGCCATGTCGCAGCAAGGACAGCTGAAAGGAGGCCAATTAGCATGTTAACTCTCTAGGGTGGTAATATCATTTAGGTGCTGAGCACCCTCTACACAGACCCACAGTATCAAGTGTTGTCAAGTCCAATCAGTTTCATCTGGTTTAAATATAAAAATATTCTCTTGACTGTCCATATAACCCCTTCACCAAAACTTTCAAATTAGTGTGTCTAGAAGAATTATTTTTATCATCTGAGGATTCTCTTGTGTCATTTGTCTGAGATGAATGTTTTGGGAAAAATATTTTAATGAATAACAAATATAGCCTAATATCTTTGTTTTGCATACTCTTGGACAAGCAAAATAACAGCTATATATTTTTAAGATCTTTTTCTGAATTCACAAAGTTTTAAACTCCGGATTTTTAAAAGACTATTATTATTTCCCAGCACAATTGTCTGTAGTCAGGACATTTACCTTGGATGATCTCTGCTTATTTTATTGCTCAAGGTTACATTTTCCATCCAAATGGTTTAGTGTTCATAAACTAAAAGTAGCAAGGATAGTCCTCATTGGGTAAGTTATTTTGTCTCAAACTTTCACTGAAGTTTGATGATCCTATAGGTTTGTTGCTGATAACCTTTTTTAAAAATGTTTCAAAGGAAAGTTCATCTCTGCAAAGTGAACTAAGTAGAAACAAGTTGCTGACTCCCCTAAGCAAAGTGAACTTCCATGTCCCGTTGGAAAACAGCAGTATTTTCATGGAAGAACTTCCCCTCAGGAAACTGAGCCTGTGCCTCTCAACACATTGAGTTTGATACCACTTTTTCAGCACTGCTCTAGTTCTTCTGTATAAGATTTGATTGACATCAGAGTCAGATCAGTAGTTGTGGATGACAGAAATATTTCTTCTTGCCATTACAGCAATCTGTCTGCAGCTGTCATTATCAACATCACAGACAACAGTAATTATAATGTATTTGTCAGTACATTACTGTTTCAGGTGGCTCCGATTGCCTGCTGAAAGTGTTCAAATGCATTTCTCTATCATTCTTGCATAATGACAGTCCAGATATCCCTATGACCTTTATGACCATAAATCCATACTTATTTCGGGAAAAGAAAAAAAAAAAAAAAAAAAATTAAAAGCGAATATGCAACATGCTGATGCTGAGTGTTCAAGCCTTCTTGAAGAAAAAAAGTCACTAAAATCGTTCTATTTCAACAAATTAATTATAATTGGTGAACAGGTACATGAAGAATAATACAGAGGATGTTTCTAACAATAAATTTGAGAGAAGTCACAGTGAGGGAGACTTTTAGTTATCACTTTTTTCTTATCTTCTCACACTAGATTAGGTTTCAGTCGGTTTTGAAAGTTCATGCACCATATGATGATCTAAGAGGTTGCTTGCACTCTCATACAAGTTATATTTTTTCAAATTTTACATACAAAACACTGATTTACAGAAATGTTTGTAATTATTCTCAACTATAAAGAACATCCAGAGGCAAATTTATACCTCTACAAACACATCTATCATATCATCATATTGTATTGTGTCATATCCTTTTTCTCAAAATAAAACTCAGATTTTATATAAACACTATTAAAACCAATAGGTGAAGAGCATTATTTAAAATACTGTAGAATTAGGAAAGTAAATCAATATACATGACGTATAAGGAACAATGGAGAATTGAGCTGCATCTATTACTATGAGAATTATGGAATGAAAAAAAGCCTGTATTTCAATGATAGAGATTTGGAAAAATGCAGTTAAAAAACTTAGTGACATTATTTTAGAGAATATAAAGGAAATAAATTGGAATTAGTTTCCTAATTCAAATCATTACATAGCTATCAGCTTCTTAATAACAATTAAGCACAGGAACAGCTTAGAATCTAAAATTAGCTAAATTGAAGTCAGAACAAGGTGATGCTTAAAACAACAACATAATAACTGTAGGAGAAATAATTAATGGTTTTAAAGACATAGCAGAGAGTAAAATTGTTGGTCCAGATGGATTCTTGAAAGAAAGTTCAGTCATTATGTCCAAAATCTACGTAGTTTTAAACAGGTTATTTTTCTTTCTAAAATTATATGCTAGTAAATTTATTTGCAATAGGATGGATTGTAGCATTGACAAACAGGTAAGTCAAATACCCTTTTTGTCACCATGCAATTATTGTAAGGTTTCTAGTAGACATCTGTTGTGGTTTGACACTGGCCAAATGCCAGACACCCATGAAAATTGCTTGCTCATCCCCTGCCACAGCTGGGCAGAGGAGAGAAAAAAAATTAACAAAGGGTTCATGAGTTAAGGACCAGAAGAAAAAACTCCAAGAGCTAAACGGGCTCACCTTAGAAGTACAAAGTGAGATTTATTACCAACAAAATCAAAGGAAGATAACGAGAAGTAAAATAAGCCCTTAAAAGACCTTTTTTCCCCCAGCTCCTCCCTCCTTCCCACAGACAGCACAGGGAGACCGGGCATGGGGTTTTGGTCAGTTTGCCTCCCCAGGATTTTCTTCCCCTGCTCAGAGAGAGGAGTCCTTCCCCTGCTGTGCCTGAGGTCCCTTCCCACGGCAGACAGGTCTCTGTGAAAGTAGCAATCCTCCCAAAACTGCTGCTGCGTGGGTCACTCTTCCACGGGGTGCAGTCCTCCAAGCACAGGCTGCTCCAGCTTGGAAGCAGGGGCCCCTCTCTCCACTGGGTCTCCCACTGGATCACAGCCTCCTCCAGGCATCCACCTGCCCTGGCATGGGCACCT
The DNA here is from genome assembly GCA_013398955.1 of Callaeas wilsoni. NCBI lineage: Eukaryota > Metazoa > Chordata > Aves > Passeriformes > Callaeidae > Callaeas > Callaeas wilsoni. The sequence continues at coordinate 146,103 of VWPU01018441.1, read as the reverse complement.
CCCCTATGGGCTGCAGGTGGATCTCTGCATTCCCCATGGATCCCCACGGGCTGCAGGGACACAGCTGCTTCACCATGGCCTTCCCCACGGCCTGCAGAGGAATCTCGGCTCTGGCACCTGGAGCCCCTCCTCCCCCTCCTTCTCCACTGACCTTGGTGTCACCATGTTGTTTTCCCCCACATCTTCTCACCTCCTCTTCTCTGACTAGTAGAAAAAAACCTCTGCGCACTTTGTTTTGGTTTTCTTTTAAAATATGTTATCACAGAGACGTTACCAGCCTCTCTAATTGGCCCAGGTTTGGCCAGCAGCACGTCCGTCTTCAGAGCCATCAGAGATTGGCTCTGCTGGACATGGTGCAAGCTTCTGGCAGCTTCTCACGGAAGCCACCTCTGTGCCCCCCCCTCTACCAAAAACTGGGCCATGCAAAACCAATACAACATCAAAAAACCCTAATTTTTAAAATATTTGCATTCCTAAACAGAATTAATCCAAATCAAACCAAAAAATACTTGAAATACTCTATGCAATGAAGTTGTGATAAAATCAAAGGGAACTTCAGAAATATTTTTCACTTCCCTCAAAAAATCAGGAAATTAACTCATAAATGGAATCTTTATCAATTGTTGCACCTGAAAAGGTTTCTACTTCTATGCAAGTAACCTTTAGGATATAACTTCTCAGAGAATTGACCTGATGTTGTTCCATATTTTGGGAAACTTAACCCCATTTTTACCCCTTATCCTATTTGCCTTCTTCAACAGTTTCATGGCACAACCAATGCAGAAATAGGGCTAATTTGCTTTTGTCTCTCTACTGGTTTGTTTTCACCTACTGATTTTGTGTGCCATATTTTATTATGCAGAAACATATGTCAATGTCTTCCATTATTTAAATTTATTTCCATTATTTCGTTGTTTTCTTCTGTGACTGTGATCAGAAACCCTTTAATCTTTGCACAGTGCTACAAAACTTTGGGGTTTCACCTTGTTAGTTAAATTGTACTTATAAATACAGAATATAGTGGGACATCCTTAAGTACCTGCAGTGATGGTGCTTTAAATAGGGAGGTGTTATGGTTTAACCTAGTAGGGCAACTAAGCCAAACACAGCCATTCACTCACGTTCTCCCTGGTGGGATGGGGAAGAAAACTGGAAAGGTAAACATGAGAAAACTCGTCGGTTGAGATAAAGGTAATTTAATAGATAAAGCAAAAGCTACATGTTCACACAAAGCAGAAAAAGGAATTAATTTACTGCTTTCTATGGGCAGGCAGGTGCTCTGCCACCTCCAGGAGAGCAGGGCTCCATCCCATGTAACAATGATTTGGGAAGGCAAACACCATCACTCCGAAGTTCCCCTCTTCTATCTTCGTCCCTCAGCTTTATATGCTGAACATGGCAACATCTCGTTCCACCCCCTGTTAAAGTGGGTGCACCTAGTGTCCTTAAGTATTTCCTGGCATGATTGTCTTCCACAAATAGTACATCTTCCTTGCTCCAAATTTTCTCTCTGACCCGAGATTTTTGAAGGCTGATCCAGCTTGAAAAGGCTGACGTGAAGAACCGATTCAATGTCTCAGCCTTTTCCATGCCTCTGTCACCAGCTCCCTGGCCTCATTCAGCAGTGGGTCTGCATTTTCCCTAATCTTCCTTTTGTTACCTAAGTGCTTATACAAGTTCTTCCTCTGCCTTTGGCCTCCCTCACCACATTCAATCCCAGGTGAACTTTGGCTTTCCTAACTGTGTTTTTGCGTGCTTGGACAGTATATCCCAGGTTGCTGTCCCTGCTTTCCATACTCTCGATGCTTCCTTCTCATCTATTAAAGTTGCCAGGAGCTCATTCTTCATTCTTCATACATGCAGGCCTCCTGGCATTTTTGCATTTCCTACTTTTTGGAATGGACAGTTCTTGAGCTTGAAAAAAATGGTCCCAGAATATAAAGCATTTTTCTTTGGTTCCTATTCCCTCTAGGACTTTATTTGATGGGGCTTTTTCAAGCATATCATGGAAGAGGCCAGAGTTATCTCATGAAGTCCAGGGATATGATCTTGCTTTTAGCCTTGCTCCCTACTTTCAGGATCATGAATTCGTTCACCTCAAGGTAATTGCTACGGTAGCTGCCTTTGACCTTCACAGCCCCAACAAGCCCTTCCTCTTTTTGTAAGCATGAGGCCCAGCTGAGCATCTTCTCTTGCTAACTGCTCTGCCAAGAAGTTGTTAGCTTACTTTAACAGGAAGTTCTTATTAATGTGCTTCCAAAACCTCACAAATTCCTTGTTCCTTTTTGTGTTGCTCCTCCAGCAGATGTCAGGGTAATTAAAATCACCTATGAGGTGAAAAGTCCGCACATATGTGGCTTCTTCCAGGTGTCTGAAGAGAGCTCATCCGTTGCTTCCCCCTGAATAGGCAGGGTAAGGATGTAAGGGGCACAGTTGCCTGTCTCAAAACACTGTGAAGGCCAGAGAAGGAACTTGTCATAAGATCAACTATGGCAGCGGGAACTTGAGATTAGATATTGCAACAGGAAGGTGCTAATTCCAGGACTGGTGAGGTGAGACCTGGTTTACCACACCCTGCTTAATATAGCTAGGCAAAAAGTCCCACTGTGGCAAACTGTAGGAAAGGAAGGAACTGCCGTCATGCATATTACCCCAAGTTATGGGAACGGCATCTGCCACTGCCCTGTGTATACCCAGAACTTGGGCTGTATAAAGGTGGTAACCTCAGAAGGACGACTCTGAGACCCCCACCACTTAGAAGCCCTGAGTGAAGAAGTACCAACATGAAGCCTCTGGATCCACAGGTGGTGACTATCCTCTGCTTGATCTCTTTCTCTCTCTCTCTCTCTGTCTCCTCCTTCTCTCCCCCGGCTCTTCAGATTTCTTTCAATCTCTCTCCCTCACATTTACTGTTAAATAAAATCTGTATTACTGACTTTGGCATACGTTCTCATTCGCACCTTAATTCAGGCAGAGGCATCTCTCACTAATCAGAGCATAACAGGCAGTTTGTAGCAAACACCCACTATGGCATCACCCACTTTGATCTGACCTCTAATCCTGACCCATCGCCTCTCAAATGCCTTGTCGCTCATCAAGACAGAATTCTCAGTGATCCTGCTCCTCTTTCACTTGCAGCTTGCCCTCTCTGCCTACCTTCCTAAACAACCTGTATCCATCCATGGCACAATCCTAATTGTGTGGACTATCCCACTATGTCTCTGTGAAACTCAAGGGATTAAGGTCCTGTAGTTTTCACTGGCGTCTAATTTTTTTGTGTGTTCTCTATGTTGCATCTGTGAGCATACAGGCACTTCAGGAATGCATTCATTTGTGTTGTTTTCCTAAAAAAATTACAAAGGCTTTCCCCGTAGTAGTTGCTCATGGTCATGACTCCATCACGTTAAAAATGTGCTTCATGGTTGTTTCAATAGTAGTGAGTCTATCGGAATTTTTTAGGTTATTCAACAAGGGGAAAATGTTATTTCTCTGGTAAAAGTCATAGAAATAGGATAACACCTACTGCTCGATTTATGATCTGAAGTGTCATACTTGGTTTGTTCAGTGTTGTTTTTGCTTTTTCCTCACCTAACTTTTATTTCCTTTTCCTGTCAGTAGCAATATCTCTTGATGCAAAGTAGATGAGACTAACTGGTGTTCACCTTCTCAGTATTGTCAGGGTTTGTGTTCTGGTAAAGTGAAAAGAGAAATGATACATAAGGACAGTCTTATGTCTAATAGAGCATTAGACAGAGATTTCCTCTGGTTCTCAGGGGACTAGCAGAATTATCCTTCTTTACCCCTGTTAACATTGCCAGGGTCAGCTCCTGTTCCTAGTTGTGGGATGCAAAAGTGGGAAGATGTGCTGCCTCTTTTTGTCTCCCATACAAACTGAGTGTCCTTCAACACTGAAGCAGTGACTTCCAAGCTAACATCCCTTGAGCCAGTGCTGGAATGGCAAGTGTGGCTGTGTGAAAGCAATGTGGATTTTTGCTAGAGGATGACTCGGGAATTTCTGTGCTGCAATTCCTCGCTTAATGTAAATGACCAATCAGCAATTCCAGCAAAAGGAATCATTGCTTGCTGAATATGTGCATTCATATTATTATTGCCCCTGAACACCCCTATCTGCAGATTTGCATGAGCAATCTCATTCACGAAAACTTAGAAATGGAGAAAAAAGTCACCTTAGTGCAATAATACTATGCATGTGTGTTTGCTTAGATATCCTGAATGTCTGAGAAAACCTATCCTAGAAAATATCCTAGGTTTTTATAGCAGAATACCTTCACTATTTTTAACTTGGAAAGGTAATACCCATGTATAATGACATTTAAAAACCCAAACAAATCCAAGCCAGAAAATCTGTAAACTGAAGAAATTGAAAGAATATTAATATAATACAGGAAAGTTGTAATTAACTCCACCATCTCCCAACAAACATAGTATGATAATTCCAATAGACAATTTCTCTGAGGACAATAAAGAATTGAAAAAACAATTTTACACATTCGGAGTTTAACGGCCTGAAGCAAAATACTCAACAATCTGCCTGTTCATCTAATTAACACTACTGATTCATAGTCAAATAGATTTTCCTCAGGGCATGGGAAGAATTCCACAGGTTGTTTGAATTCAGTGATCCTCACCTTTGATGCCTCCTCTTGAAAAATAGGGGGAAAATGCCCTCCAGAAATAATTTGAATGGAAATAAAGCCTGGATGTGAATAGGTTTGTCAAATATGAAACTATGTAAAACAATCAGTCTGTAATTGAATTTCTCCAAAAAACCCTATAAAAGTTAACTTGACCTCTGTTTGGACAGACGAGACTACCCTCAGTGCAGTGGGTTACTGCACTGGCAAACTAGTATAATAAAATCCGCCTCAAACCATTCTATATAAAATCTGGAGCTAAGGCTTTTATAAAATGTCACAGCTTACTTTGCTTTCTGTGTGACACTAGTTTTATATCTGTAGTACTTATATCTTGGATAATAAATGGAGTTTACAGTGTTTAAAAACCTGTTGGTTTTTTTTTCCTAACTTTACTGCTTTCTTCAGTTGAAGTGAAGGTTTTGAACATTTCAGAGCTATAAACATGAAGGCTAATCTTCTTACAAAATGATTTGGCTTGCATTTTTATGGTGTCATTTAGATGTTAAGATAAATCTGACAGACAAGAGTTATAATTATCAATCTGCGACGACTGTGATTCCTTTGAAGAGTAGATTTATGGCTTCTGATTCAATTAGAATAAATCATAATGAAAACATTATACAAGCCTGGAGCATGAAAATTAAAAACACAGCCTCTGGTTCATATGTAATTGTTCCCAGAAAACCTCAAGCTAGAATAAAATAAGTTAATCAAGCCCAGAAAAACAAGAAAATATATCACAAATTATTATTCAGCAGTTGAATATCACTGAGGAAAAGAAAAAAAATTCACTTCATTATCAAATCTATGCAGATCTGTATTAATTTGACCGGCACTTTGGGATAGAAAAATATTTTGGAGGTATAGAGAGCCTTTAAAAATCACTGGTTTTGCTTATGGGGTCACAGATACATTGATTTTCTGTAAGCTGTATTTTGTACCTTCTGAGTTTGTTTTTTATTTGTAGAATTACACAATGCCATTGCTGAAATTGATGGAGTGATGTTTTCTCATTCCTGAAGTGTTTAACAGATCAAAAATAGAAACTAATTATAGAATTTTCTTTTCTTTATGATTTTCTGTTTGTGAGATTCCAAATTGTCTTTCATGCAGCAAATTAGTGTTGCATTTTGTACAGTATGGAAAAATCACCATTATCTTTACAAAGGAAACAGAACATGAATAGAATGTAGTCTGATTTTTGTCACATATACAAGAAACCAAATAAATTTAATTTTGTGAATTCTTCAAGTGTCCAGTAAGCTTTTAATCAAGTTATTTTTAGCTGCAGCTGTGACTGGAAATCTCTGCAGCTCAGGTATCAGTGCCCCAACAAGGGCCAAATAGAAATCTGTTACAGTCCCCTGGATTGGGAAGTGAGGTGGGGAATGGGCAGACATCTTCAGAATTATCTCAGGAGATAACAGTATTTGTAGAATTTTAAGGACAAATGGCAAAATAGAACTTTAGGTGTAAAGATTTTGGGACGTCCATTCTCCAGGTGAATTTCTGCTTTGTTTTGTGAAATAATTTCTGGGCTAAGAATAAACATCTCTTTCATTAACACTCTCGACCCTACCAAGCAGTAAAGAAAAAAAATCAAACCATATTCTTTTTCCTTTATATTTCAAAATGTGGATAATAAATAATGAACACAGCCTTTCCATATGCTACAATCATGTACTTTCACAAATATGTAAATCTGCACAACATTTTCACTTTCCCTCCACCACTACCAAGGTGAACGCCATCTTCTGAAGAGGTGGTTTTTCAAAAGCAGAATTGGTAAGTGCCAGACTGCATTTAAATTTTTTTTTCTACTTTTGAACATACCTGCCTGACTCGATAAAAGTTTGGAATCTTCTTTTTATATGATTAAGAGTATCTATTTCAAATTTTTGGAGAAATATACAATGAAACCTAAATGGTCTCATGGGGTTATACCACAGGAACAGCCAATATATTTCTTTTGCCTAATTGGAAAAAAAGGAGCACATTAAACTTAGGAGAATGGTGCACATTGTTAATTGATTTATCCAGCATAAGTACATATTGAAAGAAAAACAAAGGAAGGTATTGAAATGTTTTTTCTTGGTTTGGTTACAATACATTTACGTTCAGGCACGGAAAAGCAGCTATCTTTATCCACTCTCCACCACATAATTCTTAAACACCATAATTTATTTCAAACAAGCTGTCAGAAAAATGTAGAGGCCTCATTGATATTAATATTTCACAAGTGTTTTGGTCTATAAGTGGCCCAAGACAGACGATCATGTATGTTTTCACTTATTTGCCCAACTAAGGCAGAGCTTGTGGCAGGAGTTCACTTTTTCTTAGACTAGAAAGAATCCACTCCAGCAGAGGTCTTTAATGTGGCTGTACTGCAAGGAACTCATCAGTCAGGGCTCACAAATCAACCCTGAGACACAAATCTATAGGAAAACAGGCTTCATTAGTTCTGGTGCTCATGAAAATGCTTGACTTGCAGAAGAACTCTCATAAACCTTACATCTATCTTCAGTCTTTTAATGAAGTTTTTTTTGGGGTGTGTATATGTTTATAAACATACAACATAAAGAATTCTAACTGTTGACAGACCATATTCAATATGCTATTGTTATAAAAAGCATAATTTTAACTATTTATCACCATGATGTGGTTTATGTCATTTTATCTTTAAAAGTTCACAGGGCTTGAATCTCCTTATCAGTCTGTCTGGCTTTTTCTCATAACAGAAATGTGACCACAGCTTTTTCACTTTATGCGCTCATGAATGTGTTAGAGTTGAATCTTCTCACATACATAAAACTGGGAGCATCCTAATGTCTTTGAGAGATTGAGGTCCTTGTAAGCCTAAATAAATTAATTCTGATAATGTGATGTTGATATAGGATGATATTCGCTATTTCAAATCTTGCCAATCTGAAAATTTTACAGCACTTGTTTTTAACAGAATTCTTGCCACATTTTTCAAAAAAGATGAAGGAAAGACATTGACAAGATTGAATAAGTAACCAGGTTGTTTTCAGTTTGTCCAGCCCGAAGGTTTTCCCTTGAAAGTTTTATGTTCTCACAGGCTGGCTGGCTGAGTAAGTGCACATTGTAACCTCTGCAATAGCAGAGTGATGAATCAGATTCCTGGATCAATTTGTTTTCCTTGTCATTTGATCCATCTCAATTACTGATGAACAAGTTTCATTTTGTGTTTTATAGAACAAATTAGTGAAATACAGCATGAAACACTGAATAAACATTGCCAATCCCAACAGGTTTCCCCCTTCCCCTTTAGAAAGGCAATCAAGAAGGGAGTGAAGTAAGCCCCTAAAAATGGGCTGAAATGAAAGAGATGTTTTAATAGCAGTGCTGAGGCTGCTGAAGTTGCACTATAACAAGGTGCCATTGATCTTGATCCTTCCAGGCTACAACTGCAAGCTGCAGGATCAAGGCCATTTTCTAATCTTCTTTGAGCTACTCCAGCAATGTACTGTTGTGCACAGTTTGCTCAGGGACTACTGCACTCCTGCATTAAAGGCACTGCTTATGTGTACTCGGAATAGGGTCTAAAAGCTCATATATGCATGTAGAATTTGAGTGTAAAGTGATGAATCTGGGCACAGAAAGCATATGAAACTGGAAGCATCATATTAAATATGATTTGGTTGTATTTTGTTATTTTCCTCCTTTTTTAACTTTTTATTTCCTAATAAAAATAGGTAATACTACTTAACTAGGCATTAAGGTCCCAGTTTGGGGCATTTATGTGCTCTTAGGTTAGACTGTAACACTACTGTGTTTTGATGTGTCATACTGTTTTCAGTTTTCCATTTCCAGGCATCTCTTTTTATTTTTAGTAGCTTAGGAAATATATCTAAATTTGGATTCATTGCTACATAATGCAGAACAATCTCAATTTCACTAGCCCAATAAAAGGAAGAAAATCAAAAAAAAGCGAGCATCCCAAAGTACGGTAAAAAGTAAATATGCAATCAGATTGGCATATATCCTATATGTACCCAGCTGAAACTATGTTGTGTTTTAAATTAAGGATGGGGCTTATTTCGGTCATAATACCTTTAAAATAAGAAATTATCCCCTTCAAACAATTCTAAAATGACTCATTAAATAATTCAAAATAAATGTTGCTTTGGTCCTCCTGTCTCAAACAAGGATTAGGACATTTGAGATATAATCCTAGCTATAGTAATTGCAACCACATTAAATGAATATATAAGAGAGGTGCCTATTTCCAAGCATCCTGTGAAAAAAAAAGGTGTTTAACATTGCTGGATTAAAAAGATGGCTTTCTGGACTGCCCTCTTGGTCTTTATCAGGCACATGGCTAGACCCACAGAGATAAGGAAGCAGGCCTCACATTCAAATAACCCCAAGGAGATCCAATTCAGAGGACAAAGAACCATCCCCTAGGAAAATCACATCTCCTACTGAAGAACTCAGGAAGCTGATGACTTGATGTAGACTTTCTCCACCCCATTTTTTCTAAAAAGAAGACTGACACTGTTGAGATTAGCACCCAAAATTCATTGACAGACTAAGCACAACACCAGAGAAAAGGGATTTTTATCTAACAGTTTTATGCTACTACTGAGGCTTTCCCGCACTAATTAGGTAATTTGGACATTTAAACTGTTAAAACAGCACTTGAACAAACATTCTAGGCTCTGTACACATGGCGTGTTCCCTTTTGGTAATTACAAGACTTTGAGTACAGGGCCAGAGCTGTATGCAGCGTTCAAGATATCAGTGTACCAAGGCTTTATATAGCAGAAAAACAACACCATCTGTCTCATCCTCAGGATCCTTCTTGATGGTGCCCAACATTTTGTTGGCTCTTTTTGCTGCCACAGCAAAACACACAGCAGATTGTTTCAGAAAACTGACAGATCATTTTTCAGAGCTGAGACTGTCAGTTCTGAGTTCAGCATTACATAGACATGGTTTGGATTTTCGGATTTTTTTTTTTTTGTGTTGCATGTGTTGCCTTACTTTCATCTATGCTATAGCTCATGTGCCAATTTTTTGCTCCCATGTTCCATTCTCTGAGATCCTCTGCTATCTCTTGCCATTAATTTGGCACTTGTCTACCTGGAATGCCTTAATAATCTTATAAAAGCCTTTTTATAAAGATATTGAATAAAAACAGGTTCAAAACTGATCCACCAGTGACCCAACCTCTGATTTTTCCCTATTATAATATTAGACCTTTAGGACTTTTCTTCACATTCTTCAAGAAATTTTCTATCTATGTAAAAGAAATGTATCTCCTACAAAGCAAGCACCTTTTCTCCAGTTCACGGTAGCTCAGTTTCCTGTTGATTTTTTGATTTCTGGAACTTTGTCAAGGGTTTTATATCTACCTGATTCTCCTTATCTACATGATTATTGACAGTTCCTATGATACCAGGGAGCTAGTGAGCCAGGATTTCCATTACAAAAGCCCCACTGTCACTTTCCTGACAGACTTTCTCCCCAGCCTCAGTGAGCATATTCCTGGTTACAAACTCTTCCCTCCTAGAAGAGATGAAAGTCAGATTCATCGGCCTGTGGTTACCAGAATACTCTATAGGATCCTACTGTATGGATCCCAGACTGTATCCAAAGATCCTATAGAATTTCTCTTGTCTAGTTGCATGTTATGAAGGCAGTCTAGCAGATTTATGGTACTGTGACTGTGCAGAGTAGTCACAGTTGGCTGGAAGTTCTCCAGTTCCACTTTTGAATTTTTCCAGAATACATGGGTAGGCATCATACGCTCCCAAATATCAAAAATGCAAATAAAAAACCTTTTTCTAAAAATGTGATACTACATTCTCAATAGATTGTTTAAAAGTACCGTGGATGTTAAAATAAATATTACTTGGGACTCCTATGATGTTTATTCTGTTAAAAAAGTCTGTGAAGCTCTAACAGTTTCATCATTTCTGTCCTAACTATGCAGGTAATGCACCAAGAATGATTGATTTAAAAATACTAAGTTCTGTAGAGGTTTTTTTTCAATTTATTTTCCTGAATGATTTTTAAAAAATACAGGTTGTGGATATTAAAAAAAAACAAACCAGGAACAAAACCCCAATCCCCCCACCCTAATGTGAATATAATAGTTTTCTAAGGTCTTATTTTTATCTGTTTTAATAGAAATGGCTAGAGGTATCTTTAATATTATTTTCAAAGTAAATTTCTTGATTTGTAATGTAGTCTGCAATATAACTGGCAGAATAAAACCTAAAGATACCCCAAATACTTTCCCTTGAAAATTCCATTCTTCATAAATTTCTAGAGGATTAAACTGAATGAATAGTTTCTTGCATGAGAAAATCTTGATTACAATATAGTCCAGCTATCAGCTAAATAAAAATATAGTGTTATTCTGCCCTTTCACTACATTTTCTTCTCTTTTTCTCTAGAAGCTTTAAAAAATATTCTAAGAGTGATTTCTCTCCAGGGTCATTAGCTTTGGACACTTGGAACAATTCATTTCTTATGAAGACCAACATTACATCAGCCACTTGAAAGGAAGGAAACTGTGATTTGAATGATCAAAATAGTTGATCTATGAACACAGATTAATGTTAAAGTGACTGTAGATTCTCTAGTTTACTAATTTCCTAGCTACTAATATAAAGCCAAGACATTTTTTATATTCCGTCTACTTCGTAGATGATCAGAAGGAATAAGGGTGGATATGGCATTTAAAAAGAGGGGAAAGCAGATGTATTTATTAAGGAGAAAGGTTCAAAGATAATGACCTACTTCTTGCCCCACTGAGAAAGGAAATATCCCAAAAGGAGTCACAGAATCATTTAGGTTGGAAACAACCTTTAAGATTATTGAGTCCCACCAGAAACACTGTCAGGTCCACCACTTAACCATGTCCCTAAATGATATCTCTACACACCTTTTAAACACCTCCAGGGATGGGCACTCACTTCCCTGGACAGCCTATTCCAGTGCCTGAAAAGTTAGAGGGTTAGAGAGGAAAAGCTCCATGTAATGCTGAAATACATTTCATGATGTCATCTTTGAACTTAGCTTTGAATTAAAATAGCAATTGTACTGTCTTCTCTTTTCTCTAAAGAACACCTAACTAGATAGGTTACCAGTATTTTACAACATGCAAGAAATTGAATAGGACATTAAGACTATGGCGTAAGGAGAAGAGTTCTGTAGATTTTTTCATCTGTGAATTTTTTAAAAAATCTCTCTATTACTATAGAACAGAAGAGATCTTGGAAATGTTTGCCCACTGAGGTTAATGAATTTGTGTTGGAAATATTTTTTTTTTTAAACAAATCTTTTAATACATTATACCCCAGAGTTTATACTTTGAACCATAAGTAGTGACATTGGTCTGTCCTAAATGCTATTTTGCTGTTCATTAGCACAAGTTTATTACTGGTGAGAAAATATAAGACGTTTGGATGCTTTTGTAAGCCACTTGGTAGCTAGCGTCACATGAAAAAAATTCAAGCTTTCCACTGTATCAATAGAATCAAAAAACTTAACAGTTAGTTGAAGTTGTCTGATAGAAATAGAACAAAAGATTTGTCATCTGAATAGTTTGGTTACTTTTGGCAGTTTTTTTTAAAGTAAAGGTAATTATATTTATTTTAGTCTAGAGAACTGTAAATTGGTCCATGGATATGATTGGAAATCTTGACGTTCAGAGGCTTGTGTATATAACATGAATGTGAAGATGAAATGAAGGAATATAAATTCTCTATTCTGAATGGTCTGACTGGGCTGAAGAACACATGTGAGAGAAGATATCAGAGAAAATGTTTTGCACATCCTTATTTGGTGTTTTAAATGCCTTACATAAATCAGTGTTTAGTTAGTTTACGATGCATCTTAAGCTTTAAAAATGATGTTTTTCTCCCTATATTAGAGAATGACTTTGAAAAATCACCTCACCAAAGGAACTGGTGCAGGGACTTCCATTCTGTATCTTCTCTGACTTTCCCTTCTCTCTCCCTCCCTAGGAACATAGGACTGATTTTCCTGTGTCATAAGTTGTGCTCCAATATCTTTGATCCTTAAATTGATCAAATCAAATCAAGATGTTAATTGGTTGTTCAGATTCATGTGTAATATCTCTAGAAATGCATATGCCTTTTTCTGATTGCATATGTGTGATCTCAGTGGGAATCCCAGTGGGTGAGACTTCAGCTTCAGTTCCTACCTAAGTATTCTTTCCGATATGAGCAGAACTAAGAGTTATTAAATGTATTCCAATTCCAATTTACTGGGAGTGTCTGAACATCTATTTGAATAGAAAGTTATTTTCAGTCCTGTGTGCATTTTTTCAAATCTCAAATTCTTGCAAGGCTCTTCATACTTCATACAGTATATGCACATTCATGAATTCCAAAAACCTACTTCATAAAATGGAGATAAGGATTATGGAACAAAATACTATTTTTCTTTTGATAACATCATCAAAAGGTTACTAATCATATCAAGATTTATGGAGACATTTTAAATCTCTCAGCAGGAGCAACCAGCTGTAAATTGGGAAAATTAGGAAGAAAATCTTCCCTGTGAGGGTGGTGGGGCACTGGAACAGATTTCCCAGAGAAGCAGTGGCTGCCTATCAGGGACTGAAGTGGTTCATGCCTTAAACATTGTTATGCAGGAGTTTTGCCCATTATATCAAAAACCGTCTAAAGGAGCTACAACCACAGAAGGCCACCCCTCCTTGAAGATGCCTGACTGGAACTTTGAACTGTGAGTTAAGCTGCCTAGATAACATAAAGAGGACACTATCGTTCGATCATCTCAGGTCTAGGGAGAAACAAACAAGGCTGAGGGAAAGGAATGCATCCACAAGAAAGTCAAATGCAGCAGAGAATCATCCCTGGCTGGGTTTGGGCTAGAGGAGACCACAGCCCACAGAGGCCGGGTTTGCACAGACTCCCTCACAACTGAGGGGAGGAGGAGGTCTCAGGTGTGTGGCATAACCTCTGGTCAGAGGCAGTGAACACCCATCCTCCCTTACACAAACTGGCCCAGCTGTGAAACCCTCAACCCTGGAAAGGCCACATCCACAGGACATTCATGGGAGAGGCAGCTGAGGGGGTGTCATAATCCATCAAAGACCCCCCAAAGTGCTCTCTAGACTCATTCATGAGGCCTTACCCCACAGCATTGCATGTGATGCAAAGTGATGCAACAGATCCAGAGTCTCTTGCAAGAGACTGTGTCAAACTGCCCTCTCCTCCTCCTCCAGGGGGGAGGTACCTGGGCATTCCCACCTGGCCTGAATGTATATTAATCCACTGGATTCTATGCTTTTTGGGGGAGATCTTCACCACCAAGAAGACCAGCTGGAGAGGATCATCAGGACACTGGTGGGATCCATGGAGTGGTGGTATTTTCTTTAATCTGTCTCTGTCATTCTCTTTCTGTCCCCGCCACCTCTTTTCTATTTCTTTCTCTTCCTTTTTCTCTCTTTCTCTCTCTCTCTCTCTATCTCTCATATTTACTATCAAATAAAACCCTTACTACTGACTTTGGCATATGGTCTCATTTGCACCTTATTTTGGGCAGAGGCATTTCTAGTAACTTTAAAACTGGACTGTAACACTGCCCCATCCTTGGAAGTGTTCAAGGCCAGGTTGGATGGGGCTCTGAGCAACCTGGTCTAGTGGAAGGTGTCCCTGCCCATGGCAGGGAGATTTGAACTAGATATTTAAGGTCCATTCCAACCCAAACCATTCTGTGATTATATAAAATGTCCTATTAGAAAAGAGATTTTCTTTTAAAATAAGAATTTTCTTCCTGATTTTTCCTCTTTCAAAAAAAAGGAAACAGCTTGCCTTAGAACAATTATGCCCTAAATATGGAAGTGTCAACGCTCAGAGATTTTCCAGTAAGATACACCTAATCAGTTTCAGGAGAATAAGCATGATGTGGACCACTTGGAAATGCGAACCTTTTGGAAACTAATTGCTGACTTTATCTTGTAAATCTTTCTCAAGGAAAATTTTTACAGAGATTAAAGAGTTTAAAAAGTTGAACAGCATTGACTGGTTGCTTTAATGGCCTTTTAAACTCCTGGGAGATTTTCTTGCACTCTGCTAGGGCAAAGAAATATAGTGTGTAGAGCTCAGAAAGCAAAAACAAGGCAAGAAGATATGCATAGTAATGTGAAACGAAAATAAAAGCAAAAATAATCTTTAAGTAATTGAAATGAAGCAGGATTTCCCTATTTTCCTGCCAAATTAATTTCCTTTAGTTTAAGTGAGATTTGGGTTTTTCCCCTCTTGCTATAATTTACTTAGCAGAGGTACAAATTGAAGTGATAAAATACCGCTGTGTCTTCTGTGCATTACAGGTGGATTTTTTTGAAGCGTTGATGCAAAGATTTCGGGTCTATCAGCAGTTGCATTTTGAATTCCTGTTTCAATTGCTCTGTAATTTGGACAGGATTTTGACATTGAACTTCTAATGAAAACAATAATTTAGGTATTTCTGGGTGAGCGCAAATAACACTTTGGACTCATTGAAAAGAGTCCCTATCCAATATCATGGGTTCAGGTATGAGGATAAGATGATCTGACTTTGCCAAGAAAACTGTGAGTTTGTGTACACAGGTTTCACTCTGACTAATCTTAAATAAGTCTGAAGCATGAATCACAGAATCACAGATTCTCAGAATCTCAGAATCTCAGAACAGTTTGGCTTGGAAGGGACCTCTCAAAGTCATCTAGAACAACCCCTCTGCTACAAGAGAATCACCTACAGCTGGTGGTATAGGATTGTGTCCAGAGGCATTTGGAATGTCTCCGGAGAAGGAGACTCCATAGCCTCACTGGGAAGCCAGTTATAGTGCTCTGTCACCCTCACAGTAAAAATTTTTCTCATATTAATTTGGAATTTCCTGTGGTTTAGTTTGTGCCCATTGCCCCTTGTCCTGTTCCTGGGCACCGCTGAAAAGTCTGGCACCACTGGCTTTACACCCATCCCTAAGATATTTGCACGCATTGATAAGATCTCCTCTCAGTCCACTCTCCTCCATGCTAAAGAGGCCCAGACCCCTCAACCTTTCCTCATAATAGAGATGCCCCAGTTTCTTAATCACCTCCATAGCCCTCCCTGGACCCTCTCTAATAGTTTCTTGTCTGTCTTGTCCTGAGGAGCCCAGAACTGGACACAGCACTCCAGATGTGGCCTCACCTGGGCTGAGTAGAGGAGAAGGATCACCTCCCTCGACCTGCTGGCCACACTCTTGCCATACACCCCAGGATCCCATTGGCTTCCTTGGCCACAACGGCACTGCTGGCTCATGGATGCTTTTTTGTCCCCCAGGACCCCCAGGTGCTTCTCTCAAGAGCTGCTCTCCAGCAGGTCAGTCCCCAGACTGTGCTGGTGCTTGGGGTTGTTCCTCCCCAGGTGCAGGACCCTGCACTTGCCTTTGTTGAACTCCATTAGGTTCCTTCCTGTCCACCTCTCCAGCCTGGCCCAGTGTGGCTGAATGGCAGCACAGTCTTCTGGTATATCAGCTGCTCCTCTCAGTTGTATCCTCAGCAAACTCTGTCCCTTCATCCAGGTCATGGACAAACAAATTGAAAAAGACTGGTCCCACTACTGACCCCTGGGGAACGCCACTGGCTACAGGCCTCCAGCCAGACAGTGTTGCTGATCATAGTTCTCTGAGTTCTGACATCCAGAGAGTTTCCAATCACCTCACTCTCCATTCGTCCAGCCCACACTTCCCAAGCTTTCCTATGAGGATGTTATGGGAGACAGTGTCAAAGGACTCTTGCTGGCCATTCAGGTGTGGGGTGGGTCTTCCTCTGGCCATCAGAGGTGAGATTAAAAGAAGGGTCTAGGGAGCGCAGTGACCTGGAGTGCGGTGAACAGGAGTGGGCAAACAGGGGTGTGGCACATCTCTGAGGATGTGGCATGGGAGTTTGTGTGGCAGTTCATGCAGGCAGGGCAAGCAGGCAGGGTTGCAGGCATCCTCCTGCTAGTGGCATTTTTATTTTATTTTCAGCAATGAACTCTAAATGATCCAAAGCTGTAGCTAGTAAAAGTGTACCAATCCAAACAGAACCCTCCAAGAAGGATGCATCTGTCCAGACCCCTTCCTATAAGGAGTATTTGAGCCTGTCAGTAGTACCAGGGGATGTTACAAAAGATGCCTGCATGAGGTGCGAACAGGAGAATGATCTGCTCTGTCTGGTGCCCAAGCTTAAGGAGGAAATAGAAGGACTAAGGAGCATTAGGGAAAGTGAAAGGGAAATANCATCCCTGAGAGAAGCCCACCAGGTGTCAGAGGACTCCCATGTCTCTTACCATCAGGCAGAAGGAGGAGACCTAGTACATCAAAGGAAGTGGAAATGGATCCCTCTCAGTAGTACCAGGGGATGTTACAAAAGACCCCTCTCTTACCATCAGATACCACTTCAGAACAGGTATGAGGCCCTGGATCCAGATGATCAATCAGATGACATCGAAGAAAATAATCTGCCTGGAGAGCCTCCCAATTACACTTTGTCTGTCAGATGGATCACCACCTCTAGCATTAAAGAGAAAGGAAGGTTGGACGTAGGAGGTGACTCCCTTCTGAGGGGAACAGAGGGCCCCATATGTCTACAGACCCATCCCACATGGAGGTCTGTTGCCTCCCTGGGGCCCAGGTATGGGATGTCACCAGGAGACTTCCTGGGGTGATTCAGCTCTCTGATTATTACCCACTTCTGATACGCCAGGCTGGCAGTGATGAGACTGGAAAGAAGAGCACGACGGCAGTTAAAAGGGACTTCAGGGCTCTGACCTGGTGGGGCAGGAGCACAGGTGGTGTTCTGCTCCATCCCTTCAGTGGCAGGGACAAATGATGAACAGGAGAATGCACGGTATCCACAAGTGGCTTAAGGGCTGGTGCCATCAGCAGAATTTTGGGTTCTTTGATCACAGGTCAGCTTTCACAGCACCTGCCCTGCTGGAGCCAGGTGGGCTTCCATCTACTGTTAAGGGCAAAAGGATTCTACCCCATGAATTGGCGGGACTCATTGAGAGGGCTTTAAACTTGGTTCTCAGGGGGAAGGGGATGCAACTAGGCTCTCCAGAAACAAGCCCAAGGGTGGTAAGCCAGAGTCAGGGGTGAAACCAGCAGCCCAGTTGAAGTGCATGTACACTAATGCACGCAGCATGGGTAACAAACAAGAGGAGCTGGAAGCCATGGTACGGCAAGAAAGCTATGACGTAGTTGCCATCATGGAAATGTGGTAGGATAACTCGCATGACTGGAGCGCTGCAATGGATGGCTACAAGCTCTTCAGAAGAGACAGGAGAGAGAGAAGAGGTAGAGGGGTGGCTCTGTATGTTAGAGAGGCTCTTGACGCCATGGAAATTGAGACTAATGATGATAAAGTCCAGTGCCTACGGGTAAGAATCAGGGGAAGGCTAATAAGACTGACATCCTGGTGGGAGTCTGTTATAGACCACCCAACCAGGAAGAAGGGGTGGATAACTTATTCTACAAGCAGCTGGAGGATGTTTCAAGATCACCGGCCCTTATTCTTGTAGGTGACTCCTTTTTTGCTTTCTAAGATTGTCAAGAAGGATCTCGGAAGTGCCTTTCACCATCCTTACAGTGAAACCAATTCACAGGAAGGAGCAACACTGAACAAACATGATCATATCTTATGATTCTGAAAACAAATATCATGGGCATTACTGTTATTATTATTTTTATTATTAGACTCTCAATGTGAAGTCTTAGTTTTTTTTCTAGACCATTACAAACCATTACAAATGATTTGAACCATTGCAACCTTTTTATACTTTTCAATAGTATCTTGTACATCTCATGAACTTTTTCTGCTTTATCCACTTTTTCTCAGTGCATCCAGCATTTAGGAGATTTGCAATAGTTTTCCCTTAGAGCAAGAGTACTGAGTAGGGTCAACATATCTTTCTTTTCCTGGTTAACTTTTTCCATTTTTTTCACTTTATTTTGATCAGGAAGAAGAAAATATGCTAAGTTAATTGCTACACACGGGCCACCTAGCTGTTTAAATTTTCCAAAATAATCCCAAAAAGCCCTTAAAAAAGAGGTAGTATTTGGAAATGTCTCTTCTTTTGGAGTAGAAACCATTTTCAAAGAGTTATTGCATGCTGCTATTACGTCAACCACTTCATATTTAATTTCTCTCTAGAACATCATGTTCAGTTGTATTATCATAATTCTACTTTTTATTGCAACAGTTTTGTCTTCATGTTACTTCTACTAACCAAGCCCTACTTTTATTGTCTTGATGTATCACATATAGGAAAAATGACTGCTGAAGAGAGCAGGAAACAGATACCCAGGCAACTCAGCAGGGAAATAGAAATACGATATTTTCTAGAGGAAAAATAGGGGCTGTGTAAAGTTTTCAACCACCTAGAAAGTAATTGAGATGATGGTTTGAAAACAAGCTTGAAAAAAATACATCTATTTGTGAATATACAGAAGGTACACTGTATTTCTTTATAATGTCTTTCATATTATAAAAAGTCTTCCATTAAAAAATTGGTTCATATGTTTAGGTCAAAGCTGATTGTCCAATAAAACTGACTTTACAGCTGAAAGGCATTTTGGGACCTAGTTGGACTCATTTCAGATCTCTGACTAAAATACCAACTGAACCTTGAAGATTGAATGGAGCTTGGCTCATTTTGGAAAATTAACAGGGTTCTGCATCAGCATGAGGAGTAAATAGAGCTTAGACAAGGTTCTCTGGCACAATAGAATTATTGCCAAAAATGATTCTTCCTTTCATTACCTTGGAATTCTGTGACTGAAAGATGGAGATGCAGGAAGTACCACATTACCTGGCAGCTGGTGAGAGGAGTGACAGGACATGTGGCTGCAGCTTCAGCAGGATGTCATCCCACAGCATCACCAACTGGGCTCTGCTCTTCACTAATGCAATCTCACATCGAGTCCTGGGGGCAGTTTTGGGCACCACAACATAAAAAAGACATTAAGCTTTCCAAAGGAGGCCACAAGTATGATGAAAGGTCTGGAGGAGAAGCTGTCTGAGGAGCAACTGAGGTCACTTGGTCTGTTCAGCCTGGAGGAGACCGAGGACAGAGCTCACTTCTGTTTGCAACTTCCTCACAAGGGGCAGCGAAGGGGCAGCACCAATCTCTGCTCTCTAGTGACCAGTGACAGGGCCTGAGGGAACAGCCAGAAATTGTGTCAGGAGAGGTTTAGGTAGGATATCAGGAAAAAGTTCTTCACCCAGAGGGTGATTGGGCACTAGAACAGTCTTCCCAGGGAAGTGAACACAGCATCAAGCCTGCCAGAGTTCAAAAAGCATTTGGGCAACACTCTTGGGCACATGGTGGGACTGTTGGGGTGTCCTGCACAGGGCCAGCAGTTGGTCTTGACGATCCTGATGGGTCCCTTCCAGCTCAGGGTATTCTGTGAGTCTTCAGAGTCACCTCAGAGGTCCTGTGTTCATAGAGAATGGCATGGTTTGATACTACTTACAGAACTTCATGTCAAAACGTGCCTGTGACCCACAGTAAATAAATCCTATCTCTTTAAAGGATGTAGTAAAGGCATTGTGTTTTTTTAAAAAAATAAATCTATTTTGTTAATTATATATAAGATCAGATATATCCAGGGGAGAAAGGGCACCAGCTTAAGGGAAGGAGTTGGAGTGGTAGTTAGAGATACATCACTTTGTATGGAGCTTGTTTACATATGTAGAAACCAGCCTTGGAATGTCTGCATGAAGAGAGGAAACTTTACCGTTGTTTTCCTGTTTAAATTAAGATATCTTTTCAATTTACTATTTAATATACACAAATTACTCATACCGGTAGCTGGAAATGGTGGGATAATGAAGAACGATTTTATCTCACAAAGTTCTCACCTATGTCTTGCTTGTTTTTTGTCTGATTTCCAGTAGAGTTGGAAGTCTGGATTATCTAAAGCATATTTTCTTATTTCTTGAATATAGCTTCTTCTCAGTACTTCATTGCATCTGGAGATTCCGAAGAAATTTGGGAGCGTGGGAAAATGTTTCCAGTGTTTATAAAATAGTTCTTTTGCTCCTCTAAAATATACACCAATTTGTACAACAACTAACTACTATAAAATTTTGGGTGCTGTGTAGGGGTGGAAAATTGTATCACCTTAACACAAGAACTGAAGAAGAAAGTATACTTGCATCTAATGTTAGCTACCTCTAGCTATTTATTTTTTCAATGTTGTTTTAGGAAATTATAAAATGAAACATTAGAATTTATAAAGTAAACTTACCTGTAAATTATTTACTGTTCGTAAATAAAAGCTTTCAAATTTTCCAGTTATATTTCTATTAGTAAAATACTGGATTGTTCAAATTTCAGCTGTTTGTGTTAAATTGCATACATTGAAAAAATTTTTTATCTTTCCGAACATTACTATACAAATTCTTATTATAAAGTACGGGGACATTTAAAATTATGAGGACAAGAGGCTTATTCTCATTTTTTTGTTGTTAACTTTTACTGAGGAGTACTGCTTGGTATTCAAGAAACTCAGGATATATTAACTGACAATTTAAACTGACAGCACCTAAAAATTTCATGAATTAATGAAACCTAAAAATTAGTATTTTATAACTATATATTAAAGAAAGTGCTATCCATGTCAAATAAAAATAGTTATGATTAAATAAGCAAACTCTTCTCAAGTGCAATTTCTTTTTAGGTTACTTTAGAAATAAATTCTCCTGAGAGTTATGAAATAGTAATTACTACATGTGTTTTTATCCTGTCATAACATTCTGAAATGAAAATGCATTTTACTGTCTAGCTTGATGAAGTTTTTTGATGTCTTCATTCTCTGATGAAGGGCTATGTTCTTATATTTATTCACATTGATTATTATCTGCTAGTGAAAATCTTAATTTCAAATGAAACATCTTATTGAATAAATTACTAAGCAGCAAAAGAAGAAAGATATTACAGTGTTTCTGATAGTAAAAGTTGTTAAAAATATGCTACCTTTCTTGCCAAAATCTAGTTTTGTTTGAAATGTATTCAGCATTATTTTATATGTAGGCATGCAAGGTATTTCTTAGAATCATAGTATCATGGAATGACTTAGTTTGAAAAAGACCCTTAAGAGTCCAACTGTAAACTAACGCTGCCAAGTCCACCACTAAACCAGGTCCCTAAGTGTCACATCCACATGTGTTTTAAATGGTGACTCTACCATCTTAATCTAAAAAAATTCATTTATTTGAAATTAAAATTATCCATAGCATAAAATTACCCTCAGAGCTAAATACAACTCTTGGTATAGGGAGAAGCCATATTCTTCCAATAAAAAAGGTCATTCAACTTTTTTATTATTTGACTCAATTTTTCAGTTCTTACATTTAGCCAAATCATAATTCTTTAGCTGCATTTTTCATGTCTTTAGTTTAATATTGCACTTGATGTTGGCTGTAGCTTGAATTTTCTTTAAAGATTAGTTACAAAAAAGGAAGAAAACACTACCTCTTTCCAGTAATCAGGGTAGAGGGATATATGCTGCTTTGTCTCTTTTAACATTTGTCTGTCTGTTTCACTGAGAATTTTTAACCTCTGCATTTTGAAGAAGGGACTTGTGATTTAGTTGGAAAGTGGTTGGGTGTTTTTTACTAGCTTTGCTCTGCCAAATTTAGTCTTTTGGAGGGCAATGGTTTCAATATCTGGACAGGGCATGTGTTAGGAAGTTAGTGGAAGTTAGGATGGATAGTAACAGACACATTGAAAAAGGCAGAAGAACAATGAGAATTGGTACAGGAAATATTAATATTACAAAAAAAGATCTTGTAGGAGTTGATCCTGGAAGGAGTAACTGGAAGGAGGTGATAAGATGGAAAAAGAATGAGAGAAGTTCAGCCTAAAGGGAGGTACAGTTGTTTCCAGCTAACAAAACCTAAAAAATATCCTTCTACTGCCCCCCAAAAAACTCAGCAAACCAAAAAAACCCAAAAACCAAAAAACAAAACAAACAAATAAACCCAAAACAAAACCAAAAGTCACCATACTAAACCAACCAAATGAAAACTAAAAATTAACCCTCCAAAATGCCCAAACCAATTAAACTCCACTGAAACAGAAATTAAGACCATAAATGCTATACGCCTGCAGCAAACACCTGCAGAACAGTCAAGATTCATCTTATTTGGCAGAATTTGTCAGCTCAGAAATGTACCACCTACCACAAATATCATTAGGTCTAGTTGACAGGTGGCTTGTGCTGTACAGCTAAGCCTTGACACTAGTTGTTAACTATTATAAGTTATTTCTTATTTCTTGTTACAGTTAAAAAGAATTAAATCCTAGCAAAGATTAATTGCAAGACTATCAATTTAAGATTGCATTAATGCATATATCTAATTTCTGAGTGTTTGTCTTAGCACAGTAACTCCAGAATTATAGAATATGTCAAGTTGGAAGGGACCCACAAGTATCATTGATTCCGGTTCCCTGCTCTTCACAGGACTGCCTAAAGCTTAATCATATGACTAAGGGCATTGTCCAGACACTCCTTGAACTCTGGCAGTCTTGCTGCCATGACCACTTCCACAGGGAGCCTATTCCAGGGACCAACCTCTCTGGGTGAATGACCTTTTCCTAATGTCCAACCAGAACTTCCTCTGATGTTTCATTCCATTTCCCCATATCCTATCACTGATCACTTCAGAAAGAAGATCAGCACCTCTCTAGCCACTGCCACCGTGGAGGGAATTGTAGATTGTGAAAAAGTCACCTCGCAGCCTTCTCTTCTCCAAACTCAACAAGGCAAGAGATCTCAGCCTCTCCTCACTAGTCTTGTGTTCAAAAAAATCACTATATCCTGAGAGTATTGTCATGTCTAGCAATACAATGCAGAGAAATTTAGCATTTTATCTTTACATGGAATATTAGCCCAGCATTTATATTGCTGAAGTGAAGAGTAACTGTCGAGTTCATGCTTGATTTGAACGCATTGCCTTGAAGGAATAAATAATCTGTCATATGAGTATTTGTTGCAATATTACCTAAATGGTCAAACTAAATACTCAGAAAGTTTTGTTTCCCTTACGCTTAGTTTGCTATTGTAATTTGTAACTGATGCTGACATTAAACATTTGATAAACACTTTTCTGGACTGGAGCATTTAGACATAAACATGATTTTTTGTACTCTCAAATTAAATATTTTCAGTCTTCTTTCCTCAAACTCAACCCAAGAACAGACCCACTGGTTCTGGATGAGACTTCATCTAGCCCAGTGTCCCACCTCCAACTGTGGCCATCAGCACACACTTAGAAAAGTGTGAAAACGAATGAAGCATCTGCATCTACAGTTTCTTCTATGATACGTTTTAGCACGTTCCCCACGAGTGATGTCAGGTATTCTGTGAAAAAAAAAAAATTGTTTAAAATCACCTATGATCTTTTTTCATGGGTCTTTTTTTCTTCTATTAGAAGAGGGAGTGGACAGTGAATAGTGGATTATTTTACTGCTTCCTGATTTTATAGAAATTGTTAATTTCCATCTAAATATTTTCTTTCCAACCTGAGAAGCTTTGGATATTCATATTTTTGTCATGTGAAAAACAATTGAAAATTCAGTTTTTCTCTAAATACATTGCAATTCTCAGACAACACTTTTGAAATGAATTGCTGTACTTTGTAGTGCTATATATTATTTCACATATTTGCCTTCAAACCTCACCTCTGAAGAAAATTTCAAAGTGTTGACTGAATCTGAAAGCCATGTGAGCAGACAGAAAGAAATATAAGAGCTCTCTGTTTACAAGAACGTGCCTTTATGAACACAAGGATCAATGTGCCACGTTCAAAGCTAAGCAGTTCAGGTCAATACTCAGGGAGTATCAAAGCATTTTATCACTAATGTTGATGAAAATGGCACAGAGATCAGAGACTGAGAGATACGAACACAAGAGCAGGGTTCCAGTAAATGTAATTGGAAAAATCCTTATTTATTTTAAAGGATTCAAATTTTGGGCTAGGTATATAGAAATAAAGAATAATACCAATTTTTGCCCTTGGCTGCAAGTCATAAAGACCATATGAAGAAAGGCTGCAACTTCATCTGTCAGCGAGGAGAAAGGAAGAATATGGCAACCTTTTAAACCTAATTGTTACAACATTAATAGTAATTTTTTTCTTCTCTGTTTTAGTAATCGTCAGTTTAATATCTTTCATTAATATATTTCTAGATTAAATCATAGTTATCTGTACAAAGAATGGAAGGTATTGATTCAAAACAATTTTTTTTATTTTCCCTTGGCACTCAGAATGTAACAGAACTTTTAGTATTAAATTTTTTTTCCTGTTTACACCAAAATATCACTTTGGATAATCTTATTGTCTTATCAGATTTTAGCTTTTTCCTTTCGTTCACTTTGATTGCCTGAAAACTGCTTCATAGCTTAGAAAAATGAAACGCATATGTGAGCCTAAAATCCAAGTTATGACACTTTTTGGTTTTTCTGACACCAAAAATGTCTTCTGTGATTGTCTTTCTGAGATATACAGATGTATGTGTTTATATATCAGCACAATATTTCAGTTTCAGGGATGATTTAATTGTACAAAAGCATGTTCTTTGTGTACTTTTATCTGCAAAAAGTATGAATTGATGACTAGATATTTGTTCTGCATCAAGTTGACCTCATAGTCAATATTTTAATTTTCAGAGAGCTTTCTCTACACAAATGACAGGCTTGAAAATTATTATCTGTTTTGCATAATCAGTGTTAAAACTCAACTTTTGTTGTATTTAGTTCAAAGCTTTTCCTCTCCTTGTTTGGTTTTTAGGGGTAAGAAGGAAATAGTTTTTCAAATAGCACTCAATTTTTCTTGGGAATTTAAAACTGCCCTCATGTTAAAGACAAGGTCTGTTAACTTCCAAGTAAAATGGTCTTACTGGAGCTATGGTTCACTTTACTTTGCTTTCCTGAATGGAGAAAAATTTATCTGTCTTTTAATGGAGCTATCTTTGGAGTACCTGTTCCATTTCCAAAGAAGAGATATTGGTTGGCAGCTCTGAGACACAATTAAAAAAACCGACAAAACAACTTCTGTCTATTGTTCTCTCTCACTTAGGATATTATATTTATAATGAAAATCACTTGTAGTAATCCACTACAAGGTATCTCAAGGAAAAGCTCACTTTTCTTTGATGTGTACGTCAGACAAAATCCCTGTAAATGAGAACATTGGGACAATGTTTTGTTAAAAATAATACATTTCAAACTTAAGGTACATTCTTAGTAGCTTTGCTTATTTCAGGCTTTAGTGAAGATAGTGAATTGGATTAATCCAATGTAATGTCAGGAGTAAAATCAATGTTAGTGGAACTATACAGGTGTTTAGTATTTGCTGCAAAGATACCCTGACTTAGAAGAGTTTAAGCAGCTGTCCTGAATTGTCAGAACTTTTATTAACTTGCATTTTGTTTGCAACCCTAGCATATAATACTTATATTTGTTATCATAATCAATTTAAAATTATTCCTGTAATTCATTATGTAATCATTAGCTATGAATTGACCACTACTTCTATACTGACAGTGGCAACTTTTGTGCTCCACTGGAACTATTGAACCAATTACATGAGAAGAAAACAGTATATTAGTTGTAATTAAAGAAGAGATCTTCAATCCCCATATACAGAAATACTTATTTCTAAAAGTAGGAAAAAACATAAATATATCACACAATGCTACTTCAGGGATTTTTGAAAGTGTAATTCCAATGCTGAAAGCATTCCTAGGTTCCTTTGCCTACCTGGCAAATAAACAGGTTCATCTCTAGAATTAGTCAATTGATAGAAATAATTTAATATTCTATATAAAAATCAAGATTATGTCACATCTTTCATACTTCTGAAACATAGGTGTACAGAATGTCAAAGTGAAATTCTCCTAATCAGGTTAAAACCCATTCTATTCCATTTGAATATTCTGCTCACTGGGTGTTTCATTGTATATGATAAATTAGACATGCTTTCATAGAACACAAAAATCTACTGCTTGTTCCTTGCACTTGCTGTTGAATTAAATGGAGAAAATCAGACTAAGTGTAAACACGCCTTGTCTAAACTTGGTAAAGTAGTAGTGACAGTGCTATTTTTGTCTATGGTGACTTTTTCAGAGGCAATTTGATATTGAAAAAACAGTTACTAGTGATACTCTTATGGATGACCTAAAGAAAGTGATGAATGCATTATTTTTCATGAAAAAGCAGATGGATCAGGAAACAAGGTGTTTCTGATACATCTCTAAAAGGCTATAGAGTGTTTTATCTGAGGAATATGAAGATTATTGTATTATTTGCAAATAAAGAAGCAGAAACTCAACTTTCTTTTTAAGCTAAAGCTTTAAAATTTGGTCTGCTCTTTTTTTTAAAGAATTTCAGATAAAGAACATAAATTATACTTTAAAGACACATATAAAGGATATTTTATACAATTTTATGTAATGCTTACAGTATGGCTTATAAAACATTTAGCAGATGTGAAAAAGAAGGTACCATCCTGCTTCCTGTGTAGAACTAGAAAACTTTACCAGAGTAAAGTACCCTTTGAGGACAGTGAGCAGAGATTTCTGTAAATAAACTGAGAAGATGTAAATACCAAGGAGAGAAAATAAGTTTATGTGGAATTACTTCCTTTAAGCATATATAGTACATGGCTGACTGATCAAATTTTTTTTGTCACGATCTCTTGTGAAAATCCAAAATGGAATAGACTTTAAGAAATATGACTGTTCTGGAAACCTGGATTGGAGGCTTTCACCGGTTGCTTAGGTAAATAAAAGATCTCCTAGGACTGATTAGATGCTGGATGTCCAAAGAACCAGTCTGATACAGATAGTGCCGATAATACTCATACTATGGGAAAATATTGGGTGGCATTTCAGATTTCCAGTATAAGAACACTTGTCATCTATCCTGAGTCAGTAGGAGTCATTCCACCCAACAACAGCCCAAAGACATAATATATAACAATTGTAAAGCCACGAAACAGGCAGATTCTTACTCCATATAATCTGAAAAAGAAGCAGTGCTAGGTTTCAAGACAAAACCTGGTGTCTTGGGTTTTTTCCTCTGAACAGTAAAATAAATTATCTTTCTGTGACAGTTGCAAAAGAAACTTTTTTGAGATGCCAAACTCACTGTTTTTGCCATGAACAATGCATATATCAACACACAAGGAGTTTATAGGTGCACAAAATGTAGTTGCATTACTTAGAAGTGACTACCCCAAGTACAGGGGAAAAGGAAACATTAAGAAAGTAAGGTCATACTGCCTTTGGGCTTACAATATAGAAATAGACAAGGCTTACAAATGATAAGTTTTTTCTCCTCAGATACCTGTGTCTAGGAAACTTGAACTGCTACAAAAATCATTGAACTAAAAGAAAGAAAGAAGCAGTGTTTGCAGTATCAAAACCCAAAGTAGTAGTGGTAAAAATGAAATGAAAAAATATTTGCAGGATGTCAATTGTCTGGAAGGAATGAAGTACATTATTCACACACATTGATTCCTCAAAATGCAGAGCAGGGTGTTATACGGGCAAGTCTCTTTTTGTAAGAGACAAAATATTTTCAGCTGGAATAAAAATATGTCAAGCAAAGAGTTTTTCCATAGATATTTACTTGCCTTACTAGCAGAACAGCAGGGAATCCTCTTCTGCAAGGAAGTTAAAACCAGGAGAGTAGGTTGTTGTTCCATTTTCTGCATGTGGAAAGAGTCTCATCAATTCCTAGTCAATTACAGAGGTACTTTTTGTGGGTGCCTGTTCTGGCCTCTGTAGCACAGGGAGTAAAACCATGGACTGTGCTTTCTTTGCCATTTGTACCCTAGTGTGAGCCTGAAACATTTATATATTCAAATGAGGTACCTGTCTTAGCCCACACATTTGCATTAATTGTCTCCACACTTCCTTTGAGCAGCACATCCTGCTGACACATCCTGCCCCCCTATTACACACAGCTTTACTCATGACCCATGAGAGCCTAGGCTTCACCCTGCACTACTGACCTCACCCAGAGTCTACTTTTGAGTTGAAGGTGAGACCAGCAACCTAAATTTTGAGCAGGAAGCAGTTTATCCCTTTTATTAGGTACTTGCAGAAATCAGATATGCTCAAGCAGGTCACTCTCCCCTCTCTGTCACACCTGCACTATGATTTTTCTTCTGGGTTGCCTTTTTCTGAGGGCGAACATGATTCAGGTTTAAACCAGAGCCTCTGCCATGACATGGGACATGTAATTTATACACTCCTTTGCTTTAGAGTGAGTTTTCACTTCAAGCAGTTTGCTCTATTTAAGGTATAGGTAGAACAGTACCATAAGCAGAACAATTGACTTGCCTTAGGAAAATATTTAGGAAATAACATCAGACAAACAGGAAGTGCTGATCTTTATTATATTATTTTATTGCTTCCTCTGGTTGTTCAGGAGAGAGACTTGGCAATTTTTGTGAGAGAAATATAAAGCGAAAAATTTTTACTTCTTTTCTGATTTTGCTTTTTCTTTGCCATGAAAGGCAAGGCTGTCTGTTGAAGGTGGGGTGGTCTTGCCATCTATTAGACACCACAGTCCTCTGAATGTCTGGAATGGGGTATGGTTACTAGCCACAATTGCTACTGAAACCAGCTCACCCCATTTCAGAGAAGTTCCTTTTCCTTCTTTAGTCAGACTGAATCAATACAGTAGTTATGGACTTGGTATGTTTTCTCTTGGAGGTGTGGAAGTGCAAGTACAAGCAGCTGCTTTTTAAAACTTTACTGTATATGCAGCAAACCTTAGGCCTAAATAGGCTTTAACCTTATAGACATACCTAATTTAAAATTTGTCCTAAAACTGTAGTTTTATAATCAGTTTTAGTCCCATCTAAATCAAACAGGTGAAAAAATTTGTAAAAGTTAGAGTCTTTTTGATAATCGTGTGTACACTTCATGTATTTATCACCAGAGTTTAAAGGATATATTTTTCAAAAGGTGTAAAAAAATCCATTCCTTGTGCTTATGATTTTCTCTCTTCATTCCTCTAACAGTTAAAGATAAAAAAGTGAAGACAGAGAAGAAAAGAGGCATACAGCAGTCATATATTACTAAGGCGCTCTTTGCTTTTTTCTTGGCCTCAGTGCTGGAACAGGGAAGGTGCAGTACCTCAGATCTATTTTTAAGAACAGAGAGAACTTGGACAAAGCCTCCTTTACACATAGTTGCTTTGAATCTCTTTTGAAAGTTTGGTGCAGCTGTGAGGTTAATTCTATGGCAGGAGACTTTCTGATGCAATCATTGATTTCTTAATTGCCTTAAAGCTGCAAAGAAATGGTGATGTTTTGTGTGTATTCTTTACCAGACTTGGAAAAGACATACGTAAGTTCTCTGAAAGAAAAACCAGACTGACCCTTTTGCAGTTAACCCTTTTGTTATTTTATGCAGTTAACCCTTTTATTGTTACGGGGACTTTGGCTTAAAAGATAGTCTCCAACCTCCTCATTCCATGCTCAGACACTCCTGGACTGGAACTTAAAAATTACTTGCTGCCTAGTTATGGTATTATTTATTTATTAATGGGCCTTATATGTTCTCTGTGGGGCAGCCTTGAAAGCCACTTCTCACTTATGATTACAGGCAATGACCGTCTTCCTCAACAGGTGTGATAAAATTCAAATGATTTGAATGCAAGACATTCAGAGCTCATTAGAATACGTGTCAAGCAAGTATTTTAGGTTAGAAGCTATTCCTGTTACTGTTACCAGAATTTGATTGAAAATTTGTTAAAATCTGTATCATACATTTTCAGTCACGTGCTGTTCTTGAGTATTTGGAATATGTTATACTGCATTGTAGTGGTCCAAAATATAGTTTCAAAGCTGACATAAAGGATTTGACTTGCTGTCACACATTTATTCTTTAATCTAAACCTTCAGCTTTCAGTGAGAAAAAATCAGCTGCAGCTTCCGCATCATGTTATAATTTATGTTTTGTCATGTTTTGCTCTATATTTTAATTTCCAACTGGAACAAAACAAAAATTAGTAAAAAACCCCAAAAAACACACAACAGGTATCTCTGCTTTAGTGTATCTTAATCTGAGGTTCAAGACAGGGAATTGTCTTTTAGTATATTTGAATCCATGAGTGTTTTGGTATTTTTCATTCTGTTGTATGCAGAAAGAATGGGAAGAATATATCTGAAAAAGATGATAGAGTTCTAAAATTACTCTTCTTTGGACTTTTGTGTTGTTTCTGAAATCTTGCTCATGGCACCAAATGGAACCTGAACTTCACTTCTTCTATACAATAAAGCATATTAGCTTCCAATTTTTTTTAAGGAGAAGGGAGAAGGAGGGGACAGGGAGGCAATAATGCATATGAGGTCAATAATATGAAGTTTATAATTTATATGGGAAGAAAAACCCGCCCAAAACCTGGTCGCTTCCAATCTGTATTTATGGAAAAGTATTTCAAAGTGCTATCTCTTCAAACCACTTAAGGAATCACTATATATAAAAAAATGATTTCATATGAATCCTTTTGGAATATCTTTAGGAAGAGTTTCAGTTATTCAGAACATTATTTTTGCATATGTTTCCACCCAAATCTTGTCAAATTCATACTGTTTATGTCACTCTTATAAGGTATGCACCAGCTAATTTCTACATGGCTTAAAGAGGAAAGAGTGTGACAGTCTTGGTACTTCTCTAGTCCTTTTCCTTAGAAAATTTTAAATTCTAAACATTTTTATGGACCAGTAGCTGGGTAAAGGATCCATCTTATAACTGGTAATAAAGTATGCCATGCTCTTCAAATAATTTATACCAAACTATTCAATATTTTTAATTACATTACTTTAATAGACAAACCTAACAGTTAACTGCTCCGAAGTCCATCCATAGATTTAAAAGAGCTAACAAAAAATATGCAACTAATGTAATTAATAAAGAAGTTTTAATGAAAGACACACTTTTTCTGAGTAGGAAAACAAGCCAGATGAATTTAATCAAGTATTTCTTGATTTATTCAACTTCCTTGGAAGACCAGAGTTTCTAAGAATTATTTGATTTTAGGTGATTCCATATGAAAAACTTTTATTCCCTGAAGGTCAGGTTCGTTTTCATTTTATACAATATAGCCATAAATTTAGGTAATGAAATATTAGTTGCATTTGCATGTCTTATCTGTCTTTCTAGGTTATCAACCTGTCTTTCATTCTTGTACACTAATGAGAAAAAGAAAAGGCAAGTAATTAATATATTTTAGACATATCCAAGAAGAAGTTAAATATTTCCAAGCCAAGACAATTACTTTAAGATCAGACCATATGTTTCTCCTGCAAAACAAAATGCAAGGAACAAACACATACCCTCAACTAGAAGGTGTCAAGTAAAGCCCCTTGTCATCCTACAAGAGAGAAAAAGTTTCTCTTTTGTAACATGCATCGAGAGATGTAGTATATATGCAAATTTTGATATGATTCATGGATTAAGAATTCCTTTAACTCCTTTGAGTGGCTCACAACCAGCAGGATAAGTTCTTTAAGCGGCTACAGTTTCTGAGCTTGGAGTTCTAACATAGGATGGGACATTGCTGCACCTTAGTAGCTACAGCACAGTTCAAGGGTTTGTTTATTTAGTGAGAATCTCAGCTACAGCATTTATTGCCAGGTTTGTGGTTTTGACAAAACTGAACAAGAAGATAACATTTGTTGGAGCTGTGGGTGCCAGAGGGAAATCAAATGAAAGTTAGTAAGTGATGCACACTGCTGAAAAATATGATTACAGTTTGAAGATCTGCTGTTGTTCCTGCTGCTGCAATCAAATCTCAACCTAAAGGCAGAAAAAGCTGCAAAGGGCAACACTTTGGGAGCACAACTTTGGTGTTTGATAGATGGATACATGTAAGTCAATTAGTGCCATCTATTTGCAAGACAGCACCAAAAGTTTTATGAACATGAAAATTGTACTGCACTGGAAGCGTGTCTATAAGAATGATTATGTTGCTCAGGCAAGAATGAATAAACCAAGTGCTGCAGTGTATGGTATAAAACACATGTATGGGACACATGGGCGCTCACAGAGGAAATAAATCTTACACACTATGTGTATGTAAGTGAGGGGTTTGTTTATCAGGGGATTTTTTGTTTGCTTTTCTGCAAATGTTTCCTTTTCATGTAATTAAACATACATGCAAGTGTTTAAACAGGTGACATAAACTGAGAGTTTGGTGAATAATGTTCCTTTACATCCTTTCCTTCTGATACATGGCTTGTAAATAGATTCTAGTTTATCTTTGGAGATTATGAGAGATTAAATCTCACTTCTTGCTTTAATAATCCCCTACATGTGTTATTCTTGCCTACAAGGTACCCACTTTGTTCTCTGATTTTCAAAAGCCCATTGGTAACAAACTCAGGGTATGCTGGGAACTAGTGACAACAGGTGGCATTGATCGAAAACAAGTACTTTTAAGTAGAATATGGTATTGTTTTAGGAATATCTGGTAACAATGTTTTGTCAATTAAACAACATGCTTTATCTATTTTGCTATTCTAATCTGTCATGAATTTGCATAGCAGCTCTTCAAATGTACTGACATATATTGTACTGAAAATATATTATTGACAAGGCTTATGATAAGAAGGGCTTCTACTTCTTTTCATTTTTTCATCAATAAGTTGTTAAAAGATATGTCTAAAATACAGTTATCTTCATAATTTCAAATAGTAAATGGTCACTTTAGAAATGTAACTATGTTTGCCTATAGTAATGGAAGTGTTATAAGGAGAAAACATTGTCTTTACTAAGGTCTCATGAAGAATTTCTACTTGTAATTGACAAAAATCAACATTATGCTGTTATTGACACATTATTTTACATGTATTGTGAGGTACTTTCATTTGCAGAGCATAATGGAAAGATAAATGACAACTTTATGAAGGACACCTTACAGTATTTTATCTGACATTCCTCACAGATGAATTTAAGAATTTTGTTTTTTTGCTTTTTAACATTATCAAGAAGGATTTTGAAAGTGCCTTTCACCATCCTTACAGTGAAAACAATTCACAGGAAGGAGCAACATTGAACAAACTTGTAAACATCTCATATGATTCTGAGGCCTTTCTGAGGCCAAATTTCAGCTGTTTGGCCTTCTCAATAATAAGATTATGAGTTTCAATATGAAGTCTTAAGTTTGTTTTCTAGACAGTTTTAAAGTAGTAGAACTCTTTTTTCTTTTCAATAGCATCTTTTACACCATAAATTTTATGAACTTTTTCTGTTTATCCACTTTTTCTCAGTGCATTCGGCTCTGGAGGAGATTAGCAATAGAGTTTTCCCTCAGAGCAAGAGCAGGGTCAACAGCAGCCAGTTTAGGGTGATGTGATAAAGTACTTGGGCCCTGTGGTTAAACGTTGTCTTAAAAGAGATGGTTTTGGACCAGTTAAGGAGAAGCAGCCAATAAGCAGCAGATTCTGCAGAGGTAGGACGGTGTTTTTCACAGTGCCGCTCCTTCCTGTGCAGCAAGGCACTACTGCCCAGCTGCAAACTTATAACTTGTATAGAGCCCCTCCCTAGATCTTTCCAAAGAAAGACCATGCATGCCCCAGCAGAACTCCTCCCGGCAGAGGTACTGGGGTGTTCCTTGATAACCTCTCTTTTTTGCTGTGTATGCAGGTCCCCACCCCTGGCAGACCAGGACTGTGAATTGTTATCATAGTCACCGACCATGATCATCCACAGATCACTGGAGCCATGGGTACTGATCTCTATCTCTCTCTTTCTTTATCTTTCTCGTACTATCTCTCCTTTCTTAAGGTAATAACAAATCCCAGAACAGCTATACACCTCTTTTTCCAACAATTCCAGAGTCATTAAAATAAAAATTATTGCTGTTGTTATACTGGTTATTTAGTGTTATTTTGCTTTAATCCACTCCAAGAGATCCTTTCATAAAGACCCTACTGCTGTGCCTCAGAGGCTGGTCACAACAGATGGGCTGGAATTCCAAAGTGTGGGATTATATGAGCTAACACAAGGTTTTCTCCTTTAAGATACCTGTAAGGACTTCCCCTTAAGGACGTCAGTTTCTCTGGGCCTTTAGGGACATCTATAGCCAAACACACTAAACTTCGTGTTTGCTGCTTTGGAATTCTAAATACGGCACAAGTTTTATTGGCTGTCTTCTATCACAGGGTTCCAAAACACATTCCTTTCAGTGGGTTTGTTCAGCTAGCAGGACATCACGGGTGTCACTGCTAAGCATAGATGATTATCAGCTGACCTTGAGTGAACTTGTTTGTATCTCAGACACCCGAAATGTCTGAGACAGAAGGCAGACTGTCTTCTATTCCAGACACTTCACTGAGAAATTGTAGACAAACCATTGTGAAGTTATTAGTTTCTGCTGTACAGTTCTGAACCTGTGCTGATGAATTCTGCAGCACTCTTGCCTCTCCTTTAGCAGGCATCTCTATCTGCTCTCAGTCTGCACACAGAGACCACACACGGGCCCCCAGCAGGTGACATGGCTTGGCACGTCACTGCTTTCTTCCTTTACAATGGGCAGTGAAACTGTGGTGCAGAGAGAGTTACACCGTTGCTTTGCAGAGATCTAAGTGTTACCTGTAGAGAAAATTTATTTCTATACTGTAAAATGGATCACAGTGGTCTATAGCTCTGTTGCTGTAAGACACCTTGTACAAGGTTATCTATTAATCCCAAATTTTATTCAGGTCAATGGGAATCTTTCTGTTTTAGGAGCTCAGTTGTGCTCAGCTGGATTTTTCAATTCCTTTTGAGATCCCAGAGAAACATTTTACAGTTTCTCTGTACTCAAAACCCACTTTTATTTTACATCTATGTAAAAAAAAATTAGACTGTAAATTTCATAGGATGTTATATTTGATATAAGGATGTGTCAGTAAATTGAAATACACCACTACATAATTCTTCAAATATATACATAATAGGTATAATAATCCAAACATCTCCAATCATACAGAAAATGTGCAAGAATTACTTTTGTAAGTTTGAAGCAGATTTTAACTATGCTAAGTACTTTATCCTGGTCTTTTAATTGAATGCTTAATAGTGTCATTTTAGAGTAAACAGAAATTTTTATGCATCAAATTATTCCATTGAACCTCTGCTCATATGACCTTGCCTCAGTTAACATAGTTTGATGTCCTCCTACTATCTGGAGTGTTGCAAAATTCAATGAGAGCAATTTTTTTTGTTACAGGAAAGATTTTTTCCAACATTGCCATTGCCTCTGGAACAATTCTTAGGTCTTAACCTTCATTCAAGGTAAGGCAGGTGCACTCTGTGAAATCGTATTTGCAGGGAAAAAAAAGGTGTGTGCAATGCTGCAATGGGATGGCCATGAACAAATCACTTTGAAAAAAACCCCTAATATCTCTGCTACTGATGAAGCAGGCCTAATCTTTTAGGTAGGAGATATACTGAGCATTATTCCTTACTTCTGCAACTGAAGTTAATCTCTGACTTTCCCTATATGTGAAAAGTGGCAAAGACTTATTGTAAACAAAAGTTAAAATCTAATAAATTTTAAGATATGCTCAAATACTATTCCATGTCACCTCTCCAGCACAGTACTTTACAGAAAAATGAACACACTCTAAATGGGGTTTGTGAGCAGAGTAATGGTCAATTGACCAAATGTGATTGTACCCTGATTCTTAGATTCTCTCTCATAATCAGACATCACATAAAGGCTGAATGAAAAATATGAAATTCAGTAGTTCATAATCCAGACACTGTGTGATATAAGTATTGCCAGCTTCATCTGTCATCCCTCAGGAGCTGGAGTGGTGGAATTTGTCGTGCAGCCCCAGCTCTAATGAGCAAAATCACATTCAGCTGCGGGAAGAAATTTGCTGGCTGGAGGTGGGAATGCTGTGCTTGAACTCCTCAGGGCAATGGTCAGCCAGCCAAAAACAACCTCCCTGGAGCCCAGGAAAAGTCTGCAATGGGAAAATGAGTCCCTATTAAACATCCTCCTTGTTTTCTGTACCTGAGGAGTTCTGACAGTAAGTTCCATATTTTCTTCACAAACTGCCTGGGAAGGTATATAGAGCGCGTCAGTGCTCTCAGTGATTTAATGCATTTGAAAGTACCTCATCACTTGCTATAATCAGTAATTCAGATAACTTGGTTGGAAGTTAAAATGTGTGTGATAATGTTCTAGCCTGAAGTATATACTAGGGTTTATTTTCTTTCTTTGTCATAGTAGTTTTTCTTCCCTCACACAGTGATAAGCAATGATAAAATCCAATTATTAAGGTGGGAGCACTATTGTAAGAAATGATAAGAGTAGCTTGTTTCTAAATGTTTTGTCCTTTTCCTAGTAAATTGAATTTTGACAGTGAAAAATTGACATTTTATGAAATTGAGTTTTGGCCAGATCTGATATGCTCACTGAATGAGTTGGGAGAAATGTGTTTAATGTGTTGACTGTTAGATAGCTTCTTCTCATTTAATATTTGTCAACAAGTATGTATTTAATTAGCAGGAAGAGGCAGGGGACTAGATTTTTGGAGGGAACAACAGGTAATAAGGTTGCAGTCTAAAGATATAGTGAAAGATATATTTAACATTTTGAATGTAAAGAAAAATCCAAACATTATATGTATGGTTTAAAGGATATATTATCTATAATAAAATATCATTAAAATATGCATATTGTATTTGTGTTAAAATATTGTGTATGCAGCTGTTAATTGTATAGTTCCTCAGGCTTTTAAATTGAAGACAAA
Source organism: Callaeas wilsoni (assembly GCA_013398955.1). Taxonomy (NCBI): domain Eukaryota; kingdom Metazoa; phylum Chordata; class Aves; order Passeriformes; family Callaeidae; genus Callaeas; species Callaeas wilsoni. The sequence goes on along the minus strand of VWPU01018441.1, from coordinate 108,641 downwards.
TAACCTTCACATGTAGTCTTTGGAGATAAATACTTTTATGAGATATTTAAAATTAATTATTCCATCTGGGGCTCAAATTTGTTGCATGATCACTGTCCATACCATACAATGAGACAAAAAAATATAGATTAAAGTAGTGGTGGGTAAATCTCAAAACCTTTGACTACTGTTCAAACGTCTGAGTCTAAAAATCTGCACAGAAAATACTGTGAGAATTGTCTGTGGCATTGCAGTGTCTAGCACCCAATCATAGCTGGATCATGGCAGAACCAAGATACAAAACTTTTACAACATAAATAAAATGGAAAAAAAAAAAAGGCGGATTCCAATTTACTGCAACAAAACATTTTACAAGTAATTTCAAGGAGAGGGAGGGATGTACCTTTACCAGAATCATTCAATTAATTCTCACAAAGATAAATTTGGGTTCTAATGTCTGCTGGTACATTGCCATTGTTAGTAAATGCATTCCTGTACCTACAGAAAAAGCAACAACTCATCAGTGGTATTGTTTTATGTGTCACTTATAATCTAGATGCAGCAGAATGTCCAATAGTGGAGAAGCAGTAATGGATTTTGCAACAGTCAAAATCTTAGGAAGTCACTCCATAAATTTGCTACATCCTGATAATTTTATTTCATGCAGTCTATAGACTATATAATACATATGTTTGAAAGCTTAGGCATCTGTTGCAAATTTACAGACGTGAGGTAGTTTGCCAAACTACCGAAGAGAGACCAGAGCACACCTGCTCAAACAAGTTGGAGGCATTACAGAAGCACAAACTTGACCTAGGCTTTATGAAACAACAACACTGGTTGGAAAATGCTTAAAAAATAAATAAATAAATAACCCAACTATGGAATTTGCAATTTATTGGTGGAGGAACACATCTGCTGATTTAATATTTATAACCTTTGCCAAGTAAATTATGCTCTTTTACAAAAGCTTATTTCCAAAAATGACAAGTTTTTAAAGAGTCCCTCATGTTTTGGTTTTTGTAGTAGAATAAAAATTCCAGTACTACATGGCACACCCCAATGAATTTGTTGAACAGGATAGTATTGTACGAGAGAAAAACAGCAAGACAAGCTTAATGAACTAGAAAATAGCAGCTGAAGACAACAGCATTCAGTGTTGGCTGAATTCCCACTGGATCAGGCTCTGTGTGGAAGGGACAGCCACACTGGGGAATAGGATCTCGTGTCTAATCTAGTCTCTTGTAATGGGACCTCTATTATCTGCTCTAATGAAAGATGTGTCTGTGCAGTGTTTTGCGGGCAGATGTGAATTTGCTCTGCCAGTTTGCTAACCTGCCTGCAAGCTGTGTATGTCAGACAATGAACCTTAGCTAATGTACATTGTTTCTCATAGGGGCTTATTAGCTCAGCTTGATGTTATCTAGTGTATCTACTTTGTTTCTGATTTGAAAGTGGCTGGCTTCCAACTGGCTTCAAGTGTGGGCAGTTGCCATCACCATGTTCAACTGCATCTGTGCTTGAAATGCAGTGCAGACTTCAGAATTCCAGAAAAAAAAAGAGATAGCATTACCACGAAAAATAGAATTTGATTCCTTACTAACAAACTGAAAAAAAAACCCTTGAGAAGCTTAATTTGGGTAATGAACACAACATGTGGTATGTATTACCAAAGAAGAAAAGTTTTATATGAGGATAGATTCTCAAGGAGCAAAATGGAAGTTCTGGCAATATTCGTTTAGCTTTGGAAGTCAGATGACAGACATAACAACACATCACACAACTGTGTTTCTTGAGTGGAAAAAAGACTTTTATTTTACTGAGGTCTAGCAGGCTGGGTCTCTGGGTCTTCTGCATGAACTTGAAGGCCTAAAGATGGAGTGATATTAAACAAAAATGCTTAATTCTCATACAGAGTCCTGGATGAAAGATCATAGATTTTTCTCTGCAATTTCTATGGCAAATGTAGAGGGTACATATAAGGACTCACAATTACATTTTAAAGATTTTCCTATTGTTAAAGGCATTGAGGATATGGAAATTTGCTGTACCTTACTGTTGGGGCAGCTCAAATCTCTAGGGAGGAATCCACAAGACAAAGTATTAGTAAATTGCCAATTCATCAACCAGCTCAGGTTGTCTAATTGTTTTACCAGCTTAGCTGGTAATGTACAATGGGACAGTACAATATTTTTGCTTAGCATGAAGTAAAAAGAAAAAAAATATTCGGGAAAAAAAAGGTAAGTTAATGGCACTGCTTTGCAAAGCAGCAGAAGAAATACAGTTCCTTGTTCCTACTGCTTGTAATTTTTTCAATGCCTCTTTGTGGGGATTTTAAGTAAAAGTAAAGTCTTTTGTTCCCAGAGGAATGCATCCTGCCTCCTTTTGTGTAGAGCTAGTGGCCAGTCATGGTTCTGGAAGTTCAAACAGAGCCAACCCTCCAGTGTACACACTGCCTTTGGTCTACATCACATATAATTTTTTTTTTTTTTCAAATTTCCCTTTTTCCTTCAAAAACATTCCAGTCTCATTTTGGAATGGTATGAACAGATGGAATGATGTAGTACAGAAAAGCAGTAGTAAACTCAGACAAAATAATCCAAGAAAGAGGTTTTAAAAAGTATCTTGATCCACTATGATACTTGAAAAGTATCATAACTCTGAGTTATTCCTCAAGAGAACGCATGTTTATGGCAGCTAGGAAACTAAGAAAACCATAAAATATGGTCAACACAAAGGGGGAAAAATAGATATTGACAATTAATGTGTTTTAGAAACATTATAAGAATTTTATCTTTTTTTTTTTTCTAGTCCTGGTGCCCTATTCTTGAAAAATAACATGGTTCAATCAGTTACCACGAGAAAAATCTTGATTATTCCTCATTTTACATTACACAGCAGCCTCCAATCAGACAGCATGTAAGATGTGCTTATAAGTAGGAGGAATGAGGGAGAATGCAGGTGGGCAAATAGTCAGAAAAAGAGGGGGAAAAAGATATAGTGCTGTATGTATTCCTGTGGTAGTGGCAAGAAAAAATGAACTGGAAGTTTTTGCTTCCTTTTATATTAGGAAAATATCATGATGGATGAAAAGCTGGAGATAAGCTATCCAAGTGCAATTGCAGCCCAAAAACCCCCCGTGTGCTGGGCTGCATCCAAAGCCCTGTGGGCAGCAGGGCAGGGAGGGGATTCTGCCCCTCTGCTCCACTCTGGTGAGACCCCACCTGCAGGGCTGCATCCAGCTCTGGGCTCCCAGCACAGGAAGGTCAGGAACCTGTTGGAGCCAGGCCAGAGGAGGCCACCAAGGGGATCAGAGGGATGGAGCACCTCCCCTGTGAAGAGAGGCCAGGAGGATTGGGGCTGTTCAGCCTGGAGAAGACAAGGCTCCAGGGAAACATTAGAGCCCCTTCCATTACTTGAAGGAGCTACAAGAAAGTCAGAGAGTGACTTTTCCCCAGGGCCAGGTGATCAAATTGACAGGGTGAGGGGTAATGGCTTTAAACTAAAAGAGAGTTGGTTTAGATTGGACATTAGGAAGAAATTCTTTACAAAGAGGGTGACGGGACACTGGAGAAGGTTGCCCAGAGTGATGGTGAACACCCCATTTCTGCAAATGTTCAAGGACGGTGGTCCGAATGGATGTGGGTGTTTTAGCTAAGTCTCTGCCTTTTGCCCAGGCCTCCAGCAGCAGGCAGTAGCTTTATCGGTGTGGCCAGCACCTCAAGACCCACTTTTGCTCACAAATTCTTTAATAATGGCTGATTTGGTCTATTATAGAATGAATTATTTATTCAATAGACACAAAACCAACAGACATAAGACTTAAAACAAACTATATACTACACAGGAATAAGAATAAAAAGAAACTACTAGTAGATATATACAGCACAAAGTTAAAGGTACCATCAATTTTACAGCTAGTGAAGAAATAGTATAACTTAGGATTCAATGTATCTTACCATCCAATTGTTGGTGGGGCACATATCGAGATCCTTTCCCTCAGTGCCGCAGAATCTGCGTCCAAACTCTGAGGAGAGGTCTCACACACTCTCAGGGTGTGTGTGTAGAAGGCTCGGGCCTCCGTGATAACTTGTGTGTCCTTTATAGTTTGTAAAACAGTGTCTCTCAGTCAAGAATATCTCTCTTATCTCTTTCCACATCTGCTTTCCAGACTAAGATGTTGATTCTTAGCTGGGCCTTGAGCCTTTTTGGTGCCAGAGAGGACCCCTTGCTGGGCCTTTCAGCCCCTGGGTTATCTTTTCCATATCTGCACCAACTATCAGTGGCAGAGAGGGGGAGGATGTCCTGCCACAGTCAGGTTGGATCAGGCTCTGAGGAACCTGATCTGGTTGAAGATGTTCCTGATCATTGCAGAGTGTTGGAACTAGATGATCTTTAAGGTCTCTTCCAAGACAAATCATTCTATGATTATATTAACAAGCACAATACATTGAAAGAAGATATGTTTTTTCCATCTGTGCCATGTGAGTGGAAATTGGAACCTTCAGGTTATCCAAATTTCTGTAAAAGAGGATAAAAATAGAGATTATTTTTCTTATGATTCACTAAGTAGTAAGGAAGCAAGGATCCTCTATTTCTGAGGATAGCTAGAAGTTTAAGGAATATTCCCTGACACAAATACCGAAAGTTATAAATACAGTTCTAGTTTATTGTAAAGTGTCTTCTATTATATCAGACTCTGGTTATATCAAATACTTTTCTGCTTTTACATTCCCTCTAGGAAGCAACTTCTGGGAATGAATGAAAATTTGGGGGTTTGTCTTGGCAATTTAAGGACTATCTCTGTACTATATGTCTGTGATAGGTTTATTTTTCCTTCTTCAATCTAATCAGAGTGCTATAATTGAACTATCAAAAATTGAAGACTATTGTCTTTGAACTAATGTTTCTGATCCCTTGTCATTGGGCTTTCCTGATTTTAAGAAGCTACTCTTCGGTGAGTTTATCAATCTATTGGCACATAATTCTTCCCGTTTTTCTCTTGCTGTTCTACAAGTTTGACTTCTAAGGTTTTCAGTTTTTGAGGAAGTGTTCCAAAAGCCCATTATAGACAATATTTCAATAAATGCCTTTAATATAGAAGTCACTTCTGAATCATTGCTACTAGCTCTCTCTGCTCAAAAATCTTTATGCTTCTCTTTCTAGTTTTAATTTTTTTTCTTTTTTTTTTCCTCAGACCCTTGAAGGAAGCAAATATTTTTAAAGGGTAGCATGCTTTTCCTAAATAAAAAAAAAATTAAGTAATTGGCTAGGAGTTCTATTCCTAAATTCCGTCTATTTTGCAAGTTGCCATCTTTTTTTTTTCCTCATTTCTCAAATGTGTCTCAGGTTTCATGATAATTAATTGTGAATACTGTTTCTGTACTAACATGATGCTGCTGCTCATTTGGCTTTTCATTTTCTCTGGTGATGGCTGCATAGAACATTAATTCTCTTCAGTGCACGAGACTTACTTCTTACTCCTAGTGCCAGTTAATGAGTAAATGAGACACTTCTAGTTACCCTTTAATGTTCTTAGGATATCCGATGTGTGGCACAAGCTCAAAATAAATGACCCATTTCTTATTGCTAGATGTTTAAAATACACATGTAAAGTTCTTCTATATCTTAAGTAATTTTGTCTTTTGACATGTCAAATATGTTCTGACAATCAAATACTAAATCAGTAATTAACTAATTCAAACAAGTCTCTTGGCTATGAGACAGCAATAAAATACTTTTTGTGAATTACCTCTGATTAAAAGAACTTTATGTACCATATTTCACACAGAATGTGTTCTTTCACACTTTGGCACTCTTAAGTACAGCTACAAAAGTTAATATAACGTAAAAACCAAAGGTAGCTGAATGAAGAACAAAAGTTTTCAATTGAGAATTGAATATTAAATAGAATTCACTGTTGAGACGGAGGAGATGTTGAGGACACCTCATCTCCCTTGTCCTCTTCAGTGGTAATACTGGTACTGAGTTTCTTGGCAGCACTACAGCTCCTTCTGGGCTGCAGAGAAACCCCAAACTTCACCAAGGAGGAAAAGGAAAGCACTAAAACATCTCCACAAATGAGACATTGGTCCAAGCCACCACAGCATGCAAGGTCCTTGTGGAGAATGGAAAGCGATGCTTCTATGTTCCCTTATGTAGTAGATCCAAATCTGGAGTATGTGGGCATTCAATGCACTGTTTGGAAGAAAGGCTCATAGTATGAGTGAAAATAACTGGTGAAATGACATCATAAAATTGAGACTACGTACGATACAAAAATGAATGGAAGGAAGATAGAAAAGTAACATGAGAAAAGTAGTTTTAATTAGCATAACCTGTTTCCCAGATTTTTGCAGTGCTCTAAATCATAGAATAATAGAATGATTTGGGTTGGAAGGGACCTTAAAGATCATCTTGTTCCAAGCAGCCTGCCATGGGCAGGGACACTTTCCACTCCACCAGGTTGCTAAGAACCCCATCCAACCAGGCCTTGAACACTTCCAGGGATGGGACATCCACAACTTCTCTGGGAAACCTGTTCCAGGGCCTCACCACCCTCTTTGTAAAGATTTTTTCCTAATATCCAGTCTAACCCTACTCTCTGTCAGTTTGAAGCCATTACCCCTTGTTCTGTCACTACAAGCCCTTGTAAATAGTCTCTCTCCAACTTTTTTGTGGGCTCCCTTCAGGTACTGGAAGGCTGCAGAGATAAAGGATTTGCTGCAGCTATAATTTTGTACCTTTAGTGCTGACACCGATGCATTTGTAGCCATTTTTGATATAGTGGCTGGTGCAACAACTGGGAGCCTTCCCACTTCCTGGCCCTTAATTCCACTCTGCTGATTCAGTCAGACTAAAGGTATCTTCATTAATGTGATAAACATATGTTCTGCTTTTCAGAGCAGAGTTAATACTAGACTGAAATATGGCCTGTAGAGGGAAAAGTGCAACCGGAATCATCACAATTTCAAGCTAATCATGGTTACAGTCTTCTGATAAAAGAGCTAGTGAGTTGAAAATAAGGTTGGTGTGAGCTAACCAAATTTTTTTAAGCCAGAGTTTATCACTCTTATCCAGTGACGTGTTCATGTACCAACAGAAACAGAACACAAAGAACCAGCCAAACAAATTATATGAGCCCTGTATCTTCCTCTAATGCAGGTAGGCCATGCCAGCTGAATATTAACACGAAATATAGTTCACCCCAATGCAGCGTGCTGGGTGTGTTTCTGAAGAACAGAACGCCTTCCGCACTATACCATGGAGAACACAGAATACAGTTTTTACACCACCCAGGGCTTCTGAGCGTCTTCAGTTTTCTTATCAGTGCTCATCTTTACACAGAAATCTGTAGTGAACCCGTGAAAGATAGAGAGTGACAATGGATTAATTTATTTATTTGGCATAGTTTTAGTTAATTTCAAACTTGTTTCTAAATTTAGTTTTTGAACATTTAAACAAGTCCTGTTAAGGATATAAGATGTAGCAGTAAGCTTGAAATTTCAGCAGTCTCCATGTAACACGCTAAATAATGTAAGCATACTATGGTATGAATTTACCTGATATATTTTTGCTCGCTAGAGACATCTGCTGAGTTTACTTGGTTTAACCTTCACTTTGTGAAGAGCAATTGTTTGGAACCTCATCTTGTAATGTCTAAAGTCTTCTGTTATTATCTCCATCTTCTTCTCTATGTTAAGAGCTAGTGATTTCTTAGAAGTACTTGTCCAGTTTCATCTAAAAAGTGTGATGACTTTGACATTTGCTGGCTGCTAGCTGCCCACTCAGCTGTTTTCCTTCTCTTTCTCTTTCTCCTCAACAGGGCAGGGGAAGAAAATAAAGTGAAAAACTTGTGAGTCAACATCAAGACAAGGAGGTCCCTTCCATGTTATTACCATCACAGACAAAACAGATTTGACTTGGGGAAATTAATTCACTTTTGCTAATTAAAAATAGAGTACGATAGTGACAAACAAATACAAAACTGAAGGTACCTGCCTCGTCCCTCTTCTCTTTTTTCGCAGACTCAATTTCACTCCTTCATTCCTGACTCCTTTACCTCCTCACTCTGCCCTTAGTTGTGCAGTACGGTGGGTTTGAGGGTTGTGATCAGTCCACGTCAATTCCCCTCTGCTACTTCTTTCTCTTCACACCTTTCCTCTGTGCCTGCAGGGGTCCTTCCGTGGGCTACAATCCTTCAGGATAAACCTCTTCCACTGTGGTTTCTTCCCAGGGGCTACAGTTCTTCAAGAGCTGCTCCAGTGTGGGCTCTCCTCCAGGGAAGCTTCCTTCAAGGAATAGCCACCTGCTCCAGTGTGAGGTCTTGCATGGATATCTGTTGTGGCTTGGCCTCTGCCAATGGCTGCAATTATTTTCAGTGATCTTTCGTGGTTTACTTTTGTGTACATGAAAAATAATATTAATTAAAATATATGTAAACCTCTTATTTCCTTCTTTCCTCGGCTCACTAGTCCTATCACTGGAGAATGCCCGAGGATTTTCTCAAGGCACTGTCCAAGTACAACTGGCTTGGGATAGTGGACAGGTGTAGTGAAAGGATTAAAATATGCTCTGGCTAGAGGATTGCCAATCCCAAATTTGTGTGAGTGAGAATATCAGATTATGACTTCTCTGTAACATCAGGATTCTTTTAAAATTACCACTTTATAGACCCAGGGTGGAGTATATAAAAGCCCAGACTTTTCATCTAAATTTAAGATTAAGAAAAAAAAAATCAGCAGCATCTTGGAATAGTGACAATGCATTGCTTTTTGGCTTAATTGTGAAAGAATTTACTACAATTCAGAAAAATGATAATCAAGTATAATTCATATTTTTTATGACTCGATGTTAATCTAAATATTGTATTGCACAATCATTCTAGTGTTTTTATTCAAATAGCCCCAACACATTTATTTGAAGTCTTTTATTTTTCATATCTCCCTTCTATGCCTTGAATTTGCCTGTAGCTCATTTTGGGGGTGCACTGATCTCTGCTGTCTGTGACCTGAGGGAACACTGGGAGCTGTCAAGGGAGGTTTAGGCTGGATATTAGAAAAAGCATCTTCACCCAGAGGGTGGCTGAGCACTGGAACCGGCTTCCCAGGGCAATGGTTACAGCACCAGCCTGACAGAGTTCAAGAAGTGTTTTGACAACTCTCCCGAGGTCATAGTGGAATTCTTGGAGTGTCCTGTGCAGGGCCAGGAGTTGGACTTTGATGATTCTTGTGTGTCTCTTCCAACTCAAGATATTCTATAGTTCTATGAACTTCCAGAACATTTATTTATAGAGGTATTTATGTATTTTTCGTGGATATTTCTGTAACCTTGAAGAAAAAATGTCTTTCTCTGAATATCGCTTTATGCCTTATTGCACATCTACCATATTAAATGTAATACATTCCTTCAAAAGAGTGCATTTACTTACTAAGATTGTTCCATCCACATCCTTAATTTAAATGACGGACACAGATTGAAAAATATATTCCAACTTTTATTCAGAATAATTCAATAGCTAGCAGGTATCACACATGTGACACTGCTGGGGACATGACTCAGTAGGGACATGTCTCTACATTTGTAAATTCATGTGCTAAAGTATTTGAATGCTGATTTGGGACATTATGGAGGGACTTCATTAAAGAAAAGGAAAAAAAACCCCAAAACCCCACACACCAGGACAAATGATTCAAGTACTGTATGCTTCATGCTAGTTTAAAGAGAAAACACATCCATTTCCTTTGGGCAAATTACAGTGACATTTCTACACACTGAAAAAAATGAACATAGAAATATGTATGGTGGATTTCACTTATAGTAAATCTGTATATCAAAATTTAGCTCTAAGTCAGGCATAGGGAAACAACCATTTAACTACAGTGCAGCACCAGGTATTAGAACTGAAACGAGAGACTACAGTAACATATTTTTTCAATTCTTTGGCTAGAACTGAATAGTCTTTTGGTAAAATTTCATAAAAATCTCTTACTTCTTTTATATTTTGCCTGAGGAGAATAAATAGCGAAGTTTTGAGAGAGACAAGTAGTATATAAGCTCAAGTTTTACCCTAGGCTTTGACATATTACTGCAATGACATAACTTTATCCATTTAAATATTTTCATTTATAAATTACAATTATTCTGCATAAATGAATACACTTAAAATATGTTAATTGAATTTGTATCTGATGCTTACTCTCTGAGCCACTGGAGACAGTTTTGGTCTTGCTGTGCATTAGGGAAAAGTCTCTTTATGGTTCTACAGACACACATTCGCATGATGCAAGGAATTCTTCCTCAATATAATGTGCCTAGATCTCATGTTTGTGTCCTCCAGCATCTTGAAATACAAAAGCTCCAGTGAAACATGGTCCATTAGAAGGTTTAGCCAAAGTTTCTGTTGCAGTCTGGCTATCTCCCATTGGTAGTCTTGGAAAGTCAAAATCATAGAAATGTTGGTTGAAGAAGTTTTGCCCAATCCCATCTGCATCTCTCCCAGTTGAATTAGTGGCCACTTCTCCTTGTTTTATGGGAAGTCACTTTGAAGTAACATTTGATTTCATTAACTTTATGACTCCCTTCAGGAGGAAATAGGATGCCCTTAAGTCAACCTTGAATCTCTTCTTTGCAAACCCAACACGCTCAATCTCTAGGCACCAGGAATGTGCTCTAGGCCTCCTACCATATTTTTCATTTATTTTAAATAACATTAAGGACTTCAGTGACCCTTCTAATGTCAGATTTTACTAGGAACATAATAGGCAATCCCCACAGAAAGGCTATCTGATCTGTGTTAGTGTATTTATTTACAGAGTGCCATAAAAAAGCCACAGAGCACAAAGACTCAGATGGCAGTCCAGGAAGATGTTCTCACCTATTGCATGAAAATTATTCCAACATTTAAAAAAACCACTTCTTAATGATCAGTTTGTGAAAAGCTATAAAATGTATAGAAGTACATGGTAAACTATAAAGAAATTTATTTTTGGACAGTTGTTTTTAACTAGCTAGATGAGCTCACTGACACTGCTATAAACTAAAGTGGATATTCAAAATATTTATTGTTGCAAATTAGAATGGAAAAAGTATGATATTTGTAAAACGATGAAAGGTCAAAAAAGAATGATATTTTAAAGATTTATCTATAATTATGTCTTCTATATATCTGAAAATTATTAGTTTGTACTGATTTTTCAATTTGAATGAAATAGATAGTTGTGAAGATTTTTTTCACACTGCTAAAGAAAGAAAAGAAACTAACAGTACAGACACTTCAACAGGAGTATAGATTGCAAATTGTTTTCACAGGTGTATGATAGAGTCCTGATCTTAAAGTACTAACTGTTTTTAAGGATAATCATAAATAATCAAATTACAAGAGAAATTGTAAGGCAACTCAGAGGTAGCTGAAATTCTGACAGCTCAAGCAGTCAAATATAAGTGATATGAAATCCTTTACAGTAAATGAGATCAAAGTTTTATCAAATATTAATTCAAATCTTTTCTGTAAACTAGAGCTAGCTAAGCCCTTTTGAATAGTTTTTATTCACTTTCCTCTTTTTGATCAAAATTATTCCAATGAATGCAACTTCTGTACATAATGGCTTGAAACAAACCTACTTACAAATACTGTTTGTCTGTTTATTCATTTATTACTTCATCTTTTGTATTTGATGTGCCAAAATCATGTGGTCCTGTTTATGCTATGTCAATTTCCTGAAACGTTTGAAATGAGAGTAAGTATTTATGAATAGCAAATATCTCAATTTGCATATCAATGTGGTTATTTGTACAGAATAGAGCTATTCTCCACGTGCTTCGGTAAAAAGCCACTGTACTCATCAGTGTCTTGTGTCTACCTGCCAGCTAATGAGGCATATAAATGACTCAACAAGTATAGGAAACTGCATTACCCTATGATTAACAACTGACTCAGAGGCAGGATAAGAATGCATGAGACCTCCTCTCCCCTCAGTTTCTCTTTTGTCATAATTTCCATATTTGAGATCGAGCACTGCAAAGAAAAGCAGAAACCACCTGCTAAGGTCAGATCAGAAATGGCTGTTTCTGAGCCTTTTTGCAGTTCCCCCATTTTCCCTGCTTAGGCATGTAGAATCTCCCTTCTCGGGGATTTTGGATGGCGTGACAGCTCCAGTTGTCTATGGCAGTGAAAACCTTGGAAGCAGGGCCGTGCTTCAGAAAAGAAAGAATAAAAAGCAGTCTTTGAATTGACTGTTGCTTCAGGTTCAGTAGACTTGAACCAGAATTAACAGCTTCCAGCATGTACAGGAATTGAATATTCACAAATGTAAAATAGCTGTTTTGGTCATATCTTGTGAGTAGGGTACTTAAGGACTGAGTAAAAAAATGAGCTGCAGCTGGTCCACACTTCAGAGATGATTTGCCTGCTGCGCTTTGGATAGTGATGGAAATGATGCCTCGCTGGAGACAGAAAGGCTGGGCCATTTGTGAACTGGAGGCTTCCTGAGGAACAAGAAATTCTCATGAGATTATCCTTGCCTCATTCTAGTCTGTATCTAGAATGAGATAGGGATAATCTTGCCAGAAAATCTTACCTCTTATTTTTGTAAAATAAGGGTTTTAATGTCATATGTGCAAATATTCATAGGCATTTCCTAAAAGGAAAGAAAACCATACCTGCTGTCTGTGGAATTACTGTTTTAGTAGATAACAAGGAATCTGATTTGGCAATGAACCTGCCACACTGTATTTCAAAGAACTCTGAACATGCTCATGCCCTTATACAATTATTTACAAGGTAGAGGGGAGGGGTAGATTTAAAAGAAACCTTTTTAACCACAGTTGTATACACCAGACAATGAAATTAAGAAATAAGAAGGAGATGATAATAAGGTTCCTTCACAAAGATTAGTATTTCTTTTAAAAGATTCTACATTTTCAAATGTTTTGCTCTTCAAAAACTACAAATTATTACCAATGGGAATAAAATATTACCTGAAATAACACTTGCACTCACCTAAAATTCAATTTTATGTCTAATAGGCTAAAATAGGAGACTTTACTTTAAACATACAAAGTGAATAAAAGCATGCTAAGAATTTCTTTAAGAGCTTTTCAATTTGCTCTACAGACTGCCATGGTAAAGTTCATATGAGATGTTCTATTTCTAGCAATCTTTACTCTTAGTAAACCAGCCTAGAAATAAGAAAGCCTCTATATAGTAATTATGGATGTTTAGGATCTTGAGAAAATTATTCCATAATTACTAAGCTTAGGAATCATGCGTTAGGTTGACCTTCAAGAGTATGGCTTTTTTAACCATGGTATTATAAAAAATTTAGCTCTATAATGTCACCGCTGGCAATAAGGAACAAAGCAACAGTGTACACATGTGCATGTACACACTCATGCACACTATATGTGTGTAGCACATACACTAGTGATCAACCCTGTTTTCCTTTCAAAATACAGCATTCAAGGAACTACAAGACAAAACCAGTATTTATTGAAGCAGTCCTTTTCATCAGCTGGAGACTGGACCAATAATTTAGAAAATAAAGAAAAACAGAAGCCATATAATATAGGTTGGTTTTTAGGAGAACGCTTCTGGATGCACTTGGATTATACATCCATTATCTTTATCCTAAATTCAAGGACCTTCATAGTTTGAAATCACAAATTGCTTCTCCAGTTGGGTGCAGCTTATTTTTCTTTTTGCCCTTTCAAAACTGAAAGTCAGACTCAGTTTTAGAAGTCAATTCTTCTCATATAAGAAAAGCATCTTTTGATCTGATTATTTCTAGTCTGTTTGGCATCTTTTGCCCAACTATTTTTTAAGCTCTAGCTCAGGAACTTCTGAGGTATTCAGATCTCAGTGTCTCATTTCTTGAACTATGTAACACCCTCTTTCTGGAAGATGCCTTCTGTTTCCTCTTCTTTATTCACCTTCAGTAGCTGCCTGGCTGTTTTCCTCATTAGCAAGATTAATTCACACCAGTGAAAGAATAATGTTGGTTATATTTAAGGAATCTGCTCCTTCGCCCCAGCCAGACCTCACTGGCACTGCAGAAACCTGGGCCCTCTATTTCAGGGCTCAATTTCTTCTCTCGTTTGTCAAGCCCAAGTGTTATGGTGAGAACTGACTGGAATCCATTCTTGCCTCTTTAGATTTGAGGGAGGCAGAACACTGATTGAAACAACTAAACTCCCGCGAGTCAGATGGACTGTGCAGGAATTAGTTTAAACCTGTGGGTGAGGCACCATAGAGGGACTAAATCAAATACTTAATTACAGAAATAGGGTAAGAATGCATGCAGAGTCACTCGCCACGGTATAGCTGACAAGTGGATTTTCCATAACCTGTAGACATGGACATTTTGGTTTGGTGTCCATCAGCTTGAGCTAAGTAAATCTTTGGAAATATACAAATGGTTTAGCTACTCTGAAAACATTTTTATTTTGGAAACAAGTGTAGGATTTTTCTGTTTAGTTTCTGATAATTGTTGTTATGAGTAAAGGTATTTCTGAAAAAGTAAAATTCTGGCATCAAGAGAAAAAAACCCCGAGCATCTAATTTTTATACCGGAATGGGTGCACTCATCCATACATTTACAGTATTTGTACAGTAATTCTGAAGCTTTCCAGATATATCTGGAATGCTGGGGGTGGGGGAGGAACATGCCTAAAATATGTAATCCTCATTGTAGAAAAAAAACAATAGAAGAGGACAATGGTATGCTAGGAATCACTGCACAAGGCAGGAAAAGACCAGTCTGTACTGTAGAAGAAGTAAGAAGAATTCAAAAAATCTATTGAATTGTAAGTGACAAAATCATGAAAAGAGTATATTACAATATGCTAGAAACACTGTAACAGGTATTTACTGCATGCAATTATTGGTGATGTAGTTTTTCTGCTAAAAGAACAGATGAATTAGTACAGTGACATCCATCTACATAATGTTATAAATATCAAAAAACAGAGTTTGAGAATAATAAAAATACTGCTTTGTAAGTACATAAAATAAACTCACATAGAAGTTTACAAGAAATTAAGTTCCACATAGTAAGTTCAAAAAGGAAGCTAAAACAAGTGTGTTGACTCCACAGGGCCAAATGCTGATATGTTGCAGAGGTGCCTGCATGGAATGTGGTTAACACCAAAACCACATAGGGTAGCTTTAATATATGCATTTGGTTGGATTTCTTTCTCTCTTCAGAGGTGTCACATTGAAGAGACAAAAGATTTATCATTTTTATTTGAATGTTTTCAGATAGGACAAAGGGAGAAGAGGAACAAGTATTGAAACTTGTGAGCAACACAGTTCCTCCCATAATCTACATATTAATAATTTTTAAAAAGGTATATTTTAGTTTTCAGAGATGTACAAAATGCTACAAATTATATTCTGTTCAAATGAGCATAGCAAAAAGAGCATTCAGGAAAGACCAGTGCTGGTCCCAACATGCTATCTGAAACGTTTATAACAGTAGAGCTAGTTAGAATACTGCTTTAATTTATAGAAATAATAAATTAAATGTCTCTGAAATTCTTTGGGAGAAATAAGGTAATTTATTTTCTATGCTTTATAAAATATGCATTGTATTCTTCTATTTATTACCTACTGTAAAACTGATCATTACATACTGTGGTGATTTGACACTGGCTAAGTGCCAGGCACTCATGAGAAAACTATTCACTTATTCTCCTCTGCTATAGTTGAGCAGAGGAGGGGGAAAGAAAAACTTGAGATAAGGATCGGGAGGAAACACTCTAAGTGCAAAACAAGCTTAAATTTAAAAGGTATTAAGAAAAATAATTATTAACAGAATTAAAAGAGGATAATGAGAACTAAAATAAACCTTTAGAACACCATTTTTTTCCCAGTCCCTCCCTCTTTCCCACCGACAATGCAGAGAGACAAAACATGGGATCTTTAGTCAGTTTGTTACTTCTAAAAATCTTTCTTCAGTTCACTTAGGAAAAGGAATTTCTTTTTTTCTGTGCTGCTGTGGGATCCTTCCCACGGGAGACAGTTCACTGTGAACTTTTCCAGCATGGTTTTAATTGACACGAGTAGCAGTCCCACCTGACCTTCACCAATGAGAGTCCCTCCGACGGGCAAAGCAATCTTCTCACAACTGTTTTGCATGGGTCATTAGTTCATGAAGTGTAGTCTTTTAAGGATAAGCTGTTCTAGTTTGGAAGCAAGGGTCCTCTTTCTCTATCTCTGGAAGCAAGAGTCTTCTTCTCTCTGTTCAAGTTTCCCAATAGAGTACAGCTTTTCAGCATCCACTCATTCCAGAGTGAGCACCTTTTCTCACGGGCTGCGAGTGAATCTCTGCATCTCCCCACGCACTTCATGAATTACAGGGAGACAGGTTATTGTATTATAATCCTCACCATGGCTTGTGAAAGAATTTCAGCTCTGACACTTGGAGCACCTCCTCCCCTTCCTCTCTTTCACTGACCTTAGTGTTGCCATGTTGATCTCCTCATGTGTCTTCACCTTTTCCTTTTCTCTGACTCAGGAGAAAATTGTTGTCCATAGGTTTGTTTCGTCTCAAGTTCTATCAATTAAAAAGTTCTTATAGGGTTTGGTAGCGCTGAAAGGTTGATCTCGTCTGGGCTGTGTATCGGGGAGTTGCTTGTCATGCCCCTTGCTGTAGGCCAGGTGGTCCCTGCTGCTGCCATGCAGGCAGTGCCAGCCGCTGTGGTGTTGGCTCCATTCAGCACCTCTTTTTATGTGGGGTGCCTAAAAGGAGAAGCTGCTGCCACTCCTTCTGCCTTTCTGCTTGCAGCACAGCTGGCTAAAGTTCATTGCAAGCAGTGCCAAGGTGGTGGTGGCCACGTGGCGCCAGTGGCCGTGCAGCCCCTCGCAGTGCCAGGATGGCCCCAGACAGCCACCTCGCCATGCCTCGGAAGAAGGAAGAGACCTGTGTGCATTTTTTTTCTTCTTAAATATGTCATCAGATGCGTTACCAACTTCTCTAATTGGACTAGCAATACATCCATCATCAGAGCGTTCAGGGATTGGCTCTGCTGCACATAGTAGAAGCTTTGAGCAGCCTCTCTCTCAGGAGCTGCCTCTGCAGCTTCCCCCACCCCCACTAAAAGCCAGGCTGTGTTAAACCAACACACATACAAATATCAAAGATGGAAAATATTTTTTCTTTCTAGATACACCGTAAATCTGGTTCTGTACCATAGGTTTGATATTTCTCATTTCAGAAGTATACCACTGTATTTCATCTCATTGCTTTTTATTCAAATCTGTGTTGTTCAGCAGTTGACTCTCCTACTTTTCAAATCTGTTTCTTCACCTCTAGGTGTCTGGTAAATGAAAAATTTCTTTTATCACTATATAATCTTGAAAAGCCTCTCAACCTTGTAGGATGAGATTCTGAATGGACAACTTCAGTGTCTAAAAATTAGTGTAAGTCTTCAAGCTCTAAGACAGAGAAGAAAACGCTTTCTGCAGCAAACATGGTCTGGAAGACACATAAAAAAATCAATATAATCATAGAATGATTTGCATTGGAAGGAATCTCATCTAGTCCCAACCCCCCTTCCATGGACAGGGACACATACCACTCACCAGACTGCTCCAAGCTGACCTTAAGCACCTACAGGGAATGGGCATTCAAATCATCTCTGGGAAACCTGTTCCTGTGCCTCACCACCCTCACAAGGAAGAATTTCTTCCTAATATCCAAGCTAAACCAGCACTCTTTTAACTTGAAGCCAGCACTCTTTTTAATTTGAAGCCATTCCCCCATGATTTATCACTACACACCGTTGTAAAAAGTCACTCTCCATCTCTTTTTAGGTCCCTTTAGGTATTGGAAAGGACTGTAAGGTCTCCCTAGGGCCTTCTCTTATCCAGCCTGAACAGCCCCAACTCTCTCAGCTTGCCTTCATGGAGACCTGCTCTGATGATTTTTATGGCCTCCTTTTGACTCACTCCAACAGGTCCATGTTCTCTTTCTGTTGGGGGTCTGAGAGCTGAACACAGCACTCCAGGTGGGGTCTCGTGAGAGTTGAGTAGAGGGGCAGAACCCCGTCCCTTGACCTCCTGTTCACAGTCCTTTGGATGCAGCCCAGCACGGGACTGGCTTTCTGGGCTGTGAACACATATTGCTGGCTCATGTTCAGCTTCTTGTCTGCCAACCCACGCAAGTATTTCTCCCCAGGGCTGATTCCAGTTCATTTTCTACACAGCCTGTATTTGTGCTTGGGATTGCCCTCAGCCAGGTGCAGAACCTTTCACTTGGCTGTGTTGAACTTCACTAGATTCACGCAGACTCACCTCCTCAACTTGTCCAGGTTCCCCTGGATCCATCCCTTCCCTCCAGCGTGTTGACCCCACCACACAGCTTGGTGTCATTGGAAAACCTGCTGAGGGTTCCTTGATCCCACTGTCCATGTTCCCAAAAAAATGTCTATATAAACATATGAATTTTCCATAGAAATAAGAGACAAATCCAGAGAATAGTGGGGGTTATGTCACAAGTGCCACTTGTCAATAATTGAAATGGTTTTGTGTCAGGTTCAATACTATGTTTAATGACTTCTATGGAATGGATGAATTGCCACCGTCAGACAGCACCATGTCAAATAAGGAACTTCATCCATCAGTTTTCACAGATTTATAATAATGCAAGAAAGTGCAGTTATTCTGGAAATAATTTTTCTGTGAGTAAATATGGCAAAGTTTAAGTAAAATACAAAAAATACAGAGTACACCATTAAATTTCACTTGCAAATCTATTGCCTTATGTATTCATAAGAAAATGAATGTATACATCTAAAATTTTGGATCTGTCTTAAAAATCCAATTATTCATACCAAGGTACCGTACAGTAGAAAAAATGAACCCTTTAATAGATTTTATTCCTTTTTTTAAATTAATATGACCTACTAAGAATAGCAGAAATGATGGAGAAATTACCTTACAATAAGTAGCTGTGGTGTCTCTATAATATAAGGGTAGAGCTGGCCAGCAGGTACAAAAGCTTCCCAAGTCACCAACACTATCCACCTAGCCTTGACAATGCTTCAGAATATTGTTCCTCTAGGAGTCAATGGTAGATTCAAAACACATGGAAATACATTAGAGACCTTTGTTTTCATGAGCAGTTTTCCATTTTAAGCCTAATAAAATGAAGATATAGAAGACATAGTTCATGTGTCAGACCTAAGGATTAACACAATGGAGGGAAATGGGTTACATTTCATAAAAGACAAGAGATACAAAAATAATGGGTATACATTGGCTTTTGACATGTTCAGAGTTGAAATCCATGAGAAAATTTATGCAGCAGCTTCACAGTTGGAGTCCTCTTTTCCCTCTCTCTCACAGATGGCATAGAGAGACAGTCACATATAATAAGCTACACTCTCCTTTCTACTGCACCTGATGCCTCAGCAGGGACAGTCATGGTGTGCTTCACTCAAAGGTACTGAGTAGTCATGGGCTGCCAGGTAGCTTATGTTCTTCAGCTTGATTGGTCTGGAAAAGATACTCTTACAAATCTGTTCAGTGAACAAGAATTTCAGCTGTCTCCTTACTAATTTGGGAAAACCTGCTTGCCCATATTTTGATTGACGTACTTTTGATATAGTTTTGGTAGCTAATGTGGTAAAGTATTTAGAACACTGAGTTTCAAAGGCCTGTAATCTTTATCAGCGATTTCAAAATAGGTATTCTCTAAGAATCAAAGAAGGAAAACTTGTGTTCAGAAGTCTAAGGTCTTCATAAAACAAGTGTCATTTTAGACCACTGGCTCTGCTTCAGACAGCTGAGGACATCAGTCCTCACGCCCACCTTAGGACCTCCTTACATCTGTCACTGTCATTATCTCCCAGTAAATGAAGCTATCCATTTTGCTCATCCTGGTGCAATCTACCTTGGCATTTTTGCAATCCTTTTCTTTCCCTCCCAGAGAAAATCATTGCTTTTTTTCCATCTGGTTGTGACAAACAGGTTGATTCATTTGCCAGTTCTGAAGAGAGCTTAGGCTCGACTTTTCATCCTGTCATTTCACGACTGATGCTGTCGTGCAGACTGTTGATATCCCTGCCATACATCTTTGCTTTTGGGGACTTGGGCATCGTAACTTCACTAGGTGCTTCGAAGAAGTGCAGGTGAAAAGTGACATGGGATGGGAGAAAATCCTCAGCTACTTTAAACTTCAGATTTCAGAAGATTACTATATGAAGTGATGATCTGGGATACCAGGAGGCAGGGCTACACAATCCTGTCTTTGCTGAATTCTCTTTCCATAGGGGAAAAAACCCAACAAAAAGAGCAAACAAACAAAACATCCTCAGAACAAAACCAGACCCACAAACCATCTTACAAACAATCACTGTGATTGTTTTTCTCCTTTCTAAACATTTTTTCAGGTCTATATGGACTTATGAGGAATATACTTAACTGTAATATAAATTTCATAGCTACCCCTTCATTTTTGCTGTTTTCCAATTTGGAGAACACATTAAAGCTACCAGATTCAGTTCTCTCTCTCTACATCTAACATAAACTTGAACCTTAAAGTACAGGAAGATCTGTCACGTTTATTGTGTTTTCCTTTCTCTGACTTGTGCCTATGTTAAGCATAAAATGAGAATTGCCCATGCAACATGCAAAATGAGAATTAAGGTAATTTAATAAAAGGAAAAAAATGCCAAAGACCTCATAACAAGTTCTTTGCATGGTCTAAGAAAATAGATGAGTTGAAGCGTTTTCTTCTCATGTACTTCCTAGAATTTTCAAAACCTAATTTGTCAGCAGAATAGAGCAATATACACTAGTAAATGAATTTACTAATCCTTCTTATGATACTGAAATGGATATTGGTGTTTTATTTGGTGCTACATTTTTAAAAATATGTTTATCTTTTACTGAAGTGAGAGGAGTTTTAGCTTTTGTTATCCTAAGTCATATGTATATTCTGAATTATAACAAATGGCATTAAGTTGTTCTCAGTTATGATCCAGAGTAATACCATAAATCTTCATAGTATTGATTAGTTTCACAGAGCTGAATTTCCTTCAGTGGAAATGTGAGCTGTGAAAGGCGCTGGGGGAAGCCTTCAAGATAATGCTGTAATTACCAGGTATATTATCAGATGCTGGATATTTTTCAAATGTATTACAAAGAACCATATTAAAAAGAGGGACCTTATGGGCAAGAATGTACCTTACTGTCTTATGTATAGCACAAACGCAATTATAATCATTGCTATAAATAAAACGATATACCTCCAGCACAGTAGCCAAACACGCAAATATAAATCTTCTTTGGTATATAGATCTTCAATGTGAAGTAAAGTATTTGCTTTTTTGTCCAATATATTATTTTTATTTGTTTCTTTGCTTCAGTCTCTTTCTGTGCAAATTAGCATTCTTTCTGTGCAAATTCTAACATTCCAGAAATCTATATCACAAGAACACTAACCTCTACAATCTCACAAATTACATTGATTTAAATATATCCTGCTGTTACTTTCTTTGCCTCACAGGTTTTACATGTATTGCTATCTGTAATTATCCAGAGCCTGTCTGGTCTTTTAATTCTCAAGGTAAGAGGGAAATTAAATGTAGAATTCCCCATGTAGGTCCATGCAGACAGCTGGAATTCATCTCACTGCTTGGAGAGGTATATTAGGGTACCCTGATCTTCTGAGCAGATTTTCTGTGAAGGCAGGAGAGGTTCTGGTTTTAGCTTTTAAATTGTTACTGAGAACAAAAGAAGTGAAAATGACTAGTGAGAGAATAGTGCTGTTCCTTTCTGCCCTAGGCAAATTAGTGGATTCTAGTGAGAAGTAAAATGTAGTATTTTCTGGTTTAATGTAAAAAACTTCACTCACAGGACGACTGAAAAACAGAAGATGTTTTCTCTTGCAAGTATGAGGCAATGCACTGTACAAGGCAATGTAGAAAACCCCAGCATAGATTTATATCACGAATACCTTCCTATAATGTTAACACCTCCTGCTCATTGAATATTAGACCATTATTACTCATGTAATAAACATTCAAGTTGAATCCACCCTTTTAAACTGAAATGTTTGGCACAGCAGTACACAAGCACACGCTGTGCATTGTTGACACTCACAAGACTCAGTGACTATATCAGCCATGAAACACCAGTGCATGTGACAGAGTTTTGCAGGAAACAAAAAGTATTTAAAAAAGCAGGGAAAAGATTTGGACACTTCATCAATCCCCAGATGCTATTTTTACTTCTGTGGGCTAATCATTCTGGTGAGTGCCAAGTTCTTGATGGTTGTCTAAGAATTCTGCATTTTAGTGGGTTGATCCCACTAAGGTCTGATCCCAAGCTGGTCTAAAACTGCAGCTCTCTAATGATATAAATAATTTTTTCTGAAAAGCATCTGGGATGACACATGACTACTCATGATCACAAGAGTTTATAATTTTAAGAAATAAATTATTAATTATGCTTGAAATCAACTTTAGGAAATATTTTGCTTAGCAACATCTCTTGATGTTTCTTTGAACCTCATGAAACATAGTTTTGCATTCCAGTAATAAAAAAATAAATGTAATATTAATCCACATAATAATAAAAAAACCCCCCACAACCTGAAACTGAACCACAAGTATATACTTCAGTGGTATATATTTGGTCACCAGTAGAAATCTAAGTGCTGTATTAGCAATAGGATATGATGCAAATGGAAAGAGAAAATCTATGGAAGGAGAAAACCTGTGTAAGAAAATGCAAAACTGCTGCTACTTTGCTAGTAAAATCATCTTATATGTGATAATACTAATGATTGCAATTTGATTTTCAGGACTGATCCTAGTGGACAGTCTACAAAAACTGAAAGTGTCTCCTCTGTACGTAACCTTTTAGAAGAAAAGAATGGGGGGAAAGAAGAATCCAGAGTGTTTCTTCTTTCAGATGGAGGAACCAGCAATTATAAACTGTCTGCTAAAGTAACTAGAATAGTGAAAGACTATAAAAAAAGAATTTTTGTCTCCTGGCAGAGACTTAATATTTCAAATTTTGTGACATTTAACAAACTGACACATTAAAACTGTGCCAACCTTAAAGATTGATTTCTAGAATAAAACATGGTATCTTTTAACAAAGCAACAACCCCCCTGCTGCTACTCTTTGAAACAGAAGAAATTTTGAGTAAAAGAGACTGTTCTAATGAACTATAAGAGCCATTTTGGTCTTAATGCCAATTTATTAGGAGATGATTACCAGACTCTGTCAGTGTGTAGCTAAAAGGAGTAAATTTTTAACTAAATAGATTGTAGCCTTTATAAAAGTATTCGAAATGGAATTGTGATGGATCTTAAGAATTCATTTGCTAAATCTTTCTCTCTCGAGATAACAGTGCCTTAGCTATACCATTTTAACTAATTTATATATGATGATCTTTGTGAAGTACTTGAGTTTTCTCACTGTATTTGTACTATGTCACAGTAGGAAGAGGGAGAAAATCAGATTATAACCTTCAAGTTAGCTGATTTGTCTCCCGCCTTCTTAGAAATGAGGTCTGAAATTTATTCCTTTATAATTGGCTTTGCTGCAACACACCCCAGAAAAGATGTTCCTACCAAGACTACTTCTTGCCTTATCTTCATTCTTTCATCAATAATCAGCTTTGCCCTGTACCACACTCCTACCCACACTATAACCAGGTTTTGGTGCTTGAGTAAATTAGATTTCCACTCAATCGTTACCCTTCTAAACAAATCAGTTTAAAGTTTAGCTGGTTTGTTACATGGCCTTCCCAGTTAATACACTCCAGAAAACTCATTAGATTAATTCTATACATGTTCCTAAAGGGTATTTCAAGTGTTCCTATAGCTTTAGCTTTTACCCTGACTTTTCCTGAATTCTGGTCTTTATTCAAACTAGGAACTTCTGTGCTATCCTACATAAATCTTTACCTTCTAATGAAATAAATTCATTCCAATCTCTCCTCCTGTCTTGAATTGACAGGTCTTTCAAATTTCCAAGTCTCTGACACAGAGATACACATTTAAAGATAGTAAACTAAGTTTCTCAATGGCACTCAGCAACAAATGGAAATCTGCTCATGCATATACTTGCATATATGAATTTTTCTCAACAAGTACACCTCTGTGCCTTGTGCACAGAACTAAATTTCTTGAGAGTTTTAATTCTGTCACATACTCATCCTGCTTTATATTTAGTGTTTATGTTTTAATTTTTAAAAGGGATAGTCTGTTCAGTCATAAAACAAATCTAACTATTTGAAAGATGCTTTTTTTCTGTGGCCACTGGTTTTAAATTTGGACTTCACTGAATATTTTGTAAAAAAACAACAACTGGGGAAGTAAAAGGTGCTGCATGAATAAGTAATCAGGTCAAATGAAAATATTGTCCATAGCTGATACAAGAGTGTATTTCAGGTTACAAAATAAAGCAAAGTTCGTTTTTCCTTTCCTTGATGGCTAATTATTTATCCTCCTTTATAATTATGCCATCAAGGCATGTTTAAGAGTTACAGCCAACTCTCTACTATTGGGTTGGTTTGTCTATAGGTGACAGCCAAATGTGCATAAGAGATTAAAAAACTCTTTACTCTTTCATCTTTTGCATTGTTTATAACTAAAATAGCATATACTGAAGCGTGCTTCAGAAGATAATATTTCATTATTCTCGCCACAAGTTCATTCAAGTGGTTGGTTTTTTTCCTTACAAAGTGCTTCTAAGTCAAAACAACTATTTACACTGTATTTTGGGATCATCCTTTTTTTAATAGTCATTCCATTGCATTGCTTACTAAAGAGAAGGCAAGAAAAGGCATGAAAAATTCAATATTATTTCAGGAAGAATTTCTTCATGGAAGGAAGCGTCAGACATTGGAATGGACTCCCCAGGGAGATGGTGGAATCCTCATCCCCAGAAGTCTTCAAGAAAGTGCTTCACATGGCACTCAGTGCTCTGGTCTGTTTGACAATGTGATTATGAGTCAAAGGCTGGACTTGATGATCTTGGACGTTGTTTCCAACCTAAATAATTCTGTGATAGTGTGATTATTTGATAATTTAGCTGAAAGAGATATGTTGGACACCTTAGCTTTTTCAAGAGTCAGGTATGTGTGGTTACACATTTAACTAAGACTCTTTAGAAACCTTAAAGCTGGAAACTGAAGGCACATTTAATAATATGAAATGCTGTGCAAAAACACTAGTTTTGGAACATTACCTTCATAGCAGCTTCACTGCTCATTCCTATCCCTTCGTCTTGCTCTTTCTTCACACAATCTGTCACACGCTGCCAATGGCATCTGAGAAATGATCTGGAGAAAATTAAAAGCCTTTTTTTGTTTTTGTTCCTCTCTTTCTTGTAAAGCTGTCATTTTTCTCTAATCAGATTCATAGCCCAGCTACACAAACAACTCTGTTGTGCTGGTGCAGTGGGATGTGCAGTGCCTAGACAACAATGAACCTTTGAGAAGAATGGAAGTGCTTTAAATCAGTCTTGCCCTGGAACCAAAATCACTGCCCAGGGAAAACTTGCAAATGGAAGTCTCTGGATTTAGGTGGCTGAATCCATTTTAAGCCCTCCATTTTCTGTATCCAACAGGAGCATCAAGCTTCCTCTGCAATGTATTATATAGAACTGTGATGTATACAGCTTCAAAGCTACCTCTGATAGTCTGGCTAAGAAAAAGTAAAAAAAAGAACTCACAAAAAGCCCACACATAGCAAAAACCCCAGTATTGATCATTCTGTTTCTAATGATTTTCATTCTCACAGAAGACTATGGAAGCTGATGAGAATCTTAGAGCATTTCTATTACGGGGTGTTCCAAATACATGTGTTTATTTGTTGGAGTTGCATTGCTGAAAAACTAGACAATGAACTTTTATGTGCATGGTGAACATGGTAGTGCTGATTAACAGTTGGAATTGATAGTCTTTTGGTTCTTTTCCAACCTTTATGATTCTGTGATTCTAAGTCTCTGAAAAAAACCCAAATCATAAGAAGCAATTTTGAATATGACACCAATGAACTTATTGAAAAAAAGTAAAGCATTTCTTATCTGCAACTCAAAATTTCTAAAGAGGTTAGGGTGGGTCGAAACCACTCCCAAAATCTAAATGCTTCACATTTATTTATTTATTTATTTATTTATCTATTGATTTATTTGAGTTTGAAGCTCTCTTCTACATCATTGTACGGACATGGGGAAAAGATCATGAGAAATTAGACATGGTGGCACTGTGGCATTTTCCATCTGCTTAGCATTCAAGTCAGTTTTTCCTCAGCGTCAATCAAAGACAAAGAGACTTGTAAGCTGATGAAAGTGGAAAAGTACTTTCTGGCCTCAGGCATTTGTTTACTAATCTTATGGTGTTGTTCAGTGAAGTGATTCACTTTTAATGGGTACTTAGCTGTGTGGACCAAGGCAAAGGAAACAAAAGAGAACAGTTTGTGTTATACTTATCCCAGTGGCTGCACGTGTAATAGTCATAGACAGATCTTCATTTGTTATAAATTGTGATTACTACACTGAAATCAAATGAGTAATGTCCAATTACATCATCAGAGCATCTTATTTTTATTTAGCCTTCATTTGGGGGATTTCTCAAGTAAATAACATTAAGGGTATCTGTACATGGTATTTACAGTGACTTGTGGCTAAACTATTTAGATAAGGAGGAAATTCTATTTTCCAGGGATTGTGAGCAAACAGAATAAATTGCTATGAGTGCCTTTCGTACCAGGGCTATGATTTATTGCTTTAGAGAACATTTAAATTGCTTTGATTAGCTTCTGATCTTCTGGAGACTCAACAACTTATAACCAGTTTTAACTTCCACCTTTTCTTGTGTCACCCCCATAGCATCATCCCAGGACTGTCCATTTGATAAGACCATCCAACAGCAAGGTTTATGTGTAGCCTGCTTGGCAGGGAGTTGAGCAGACCAGCTTTGGCACCAAGAAACTGTTCTTGTGCTGACAGTTCATTCTACTCATGGACTAGTCCTAGGCATAACCTGGGAGGTCCTCCAGCATTCAAAACTCTGAAAATTATTTCAGCTGTATTTTAACCAATCAGTTTTTCCATTTTTGTCCTCTGCAGGATATATACCCTTCTTGGTCCTTTTTTGCCACAGTTATGGCTCATTATTGTACAATTAAAATATTATCTCCCTACCTTTTAAGCTACTCCCTATCATGTCTGTCTCTGAATTTTATCTCTCTTTGTCTACAGACATCAGCTGCTTAAGTTATTGCAGCATATTTTCTGAGAGCTCTGACATCAGGCTAAGTGCACTATCTACTTCATGAGCCCACCAAACAGCTCTGGGTGCACTAAAAGTTCGTACTAATCACATCCACATGTAACACTGTGTACACTTTTTTTAACAACATAAAAGCACTCTGCACTTAAAGCACTGCAACATAATGCATTGCCATGATTTTATTAAAAAAAAAATTAAATCCTTTGATTCTCATTGATTGCTTCTCAGAGAGGGGAAAGGTATATACCTCGTTATATACAATTACTTTGTGTACAGTATTTACGTAGGAAGCATCGCACACTATGTGTTCAGGTCAGCAGAACCTTTTAAACAGTTTGTTTTGAACTGTAAATTTGCTAGATTTGATTTAAACACAGAGGGTGATTTGGAAAACTTGAAGGAAAATCTAATGAATCAATATTGAAAAACTGTGACCTTTTCATCAGTGGGATATATATATATATGCACACACACATATAATCTTGTGTGTACACCTTATTAATCCAGTTTCTAGTGAATGGGTGGTTCTATCTTTGAAAACAGTTCTGTCTTAAACTATTTGCTCTTATTGCCACAACTTAAGCATATTTTCCATTGTCAGAAAATATTTTTGCCTTCCATGAAAAAAATTTAACATATTTGAAAGCATCAATTCAAATTTTTTGAGGAAGAATTGGAATTTTCAGCGGAAATCAGTATTTTCCATTAAGTTTTTATTGTTAGCCAGTCAACCATACAGTGCTAAACAACTTTGGTTAAAAGTTTTCCACGACTTGACCCTGATGAGACATAATAACATATTAGTGAAAGGCAAGACCTCATTTAGCAGACAACATAAAATATTAATTTTGGTTCTGGGGAGGTACATTTATCTTCTCCCTTTCAATAACAGAATACCTTCTTTCAACAGCTTCATTTCTTTTTTTATTTCTGTTTGGGGTTTTTTTTTTGTGATTGAATCAATGTCATCTGCAGAACACAGAGCTTTACATCTCCTGCTTCTTCTCGGGTATAATAGTGCTGTGGATGGAGTGCTGCACTTCACCTGTAACAGACAGATAGCAGTATATTTATTGAAAAAAAACAGTTATGATTTTGGTACTAAATCTGATGGCAGTTTAACAAGATCTGATATTAAGGTACTCTTGATTACTTACTGCTAACAGGACAAGGTCAGAAAAAACTGTCAGGGGGACACTCTGGGTGAGTGATGAGCTTCTGAAAGGATGCCCTTGTGTTCTAAGCGTCTCCGAGGGGAGTTAAGTTGCAGCTGGATCCAGACTTAAACCTGGACTTGGTAAATAGTTTATATCTGAACGACTGTATTTTGCATCACTTGTCTATGATTCCAAAGCTTAACATGCCACTAAATGCTTACTGGGTGTCTGATTAGATAAAGAATCTTTAAACTTTCAGCAACCTTTGAGCAGCAACCTTTAGAGGTGTCCCTGCTCCAGGGTAGATGCTGCCGTGTATGCCATGCTGGATAGCTCAGCATGCCCTGGGCTCTGCACTGTTTATGGAGTGAGGAAATGGGCTCATGGTCATACCTGCATTCTGACTACAGCTGTCAGCGTCTCCCAAACATGGCTTGAGTCAGACCTTCACCAGCACTGGGGTTAGGTGTGCACATGGCTCAGATTTGCCCTTGGCTATTGTGGTATTGTGAAGCCAATTTGAGCTGGATGCAGCCATCACAACCAGATGCATCCACTAGGGCTGATTTTTTTCCCTTAAGCTTTGGTATCAGTGAGTTTAATGCATGGTTTTTAATAGATGTTTGTCTTCCTTCTTGGCCAATAGGTAGTTGTACTGTCAACACTGGCTTCATCATGAGTGCAACAGATTATATTTTGTGGATAAAATATGAATGGTCATTAATCAGTAGATGTTCACTATTAATGAGATGTGCTGAATGGACTTTGCAATGGTTATAATGGAGCTTAGTAACAGCTCAGTGTAGTGGTACTTCTTTTATAGCTAGAGGAAATAGCTCATTTGAAAACACTATGAGAACTAAAGCTTCTATGTGGAACAGAAGGTTATTCTGTTCATGTAGAGAATGGATGATTGAAAAATGATTTTGCTTGAATTAACAGTTTTGACTTATAATAATACAGTATTATCAGAAGTTAGCAATTACAACCAAAATCTCTTCCTTTCTTTTCAGTGGAAAAAACATCTAAACTCTGCAATAGAGTTTCTTCTTTTTTCTTTTGTTTTGTTATGTATTTCACATATGTGTTTTGTTGGTCACTGTGTGCAATTATCCAACAGTGTCTGAAAGCTACTGTACAGTTACTCTTTATTTAGGGTAATACTTTGCATATGGTTGGCACTGGTTCCCTTCAATTTTTTTTTACTTCTGAATGCAGGAAATGGTCTGAA
The DNA here is from genome assembly GCA_013398955.1 of Callaeas wilsoni. NCBI lineage: Eukaryota > Metazoa > Chordata > Aves > Passeriformes > Callaeidae > Callaeas > Callaeas wilsoni. Next base: position 79,020 of record VWPU01018441.1, on the reverse strand, counting down.
ACCCATTAAAATAATTTGGAGAATTTAATTATATAGATACAGATATGTTTTTTGTTACAAAGAAATTTAATGGAACTTGTACTGTAATTCAGATAATGCTAAGTTCTAATGTAATGAGAGACCAATTACACTAAAAGTAGAAACTGAAATAAAAAAGTAGTATGTCAAAACAGCAACTTCCATAAACCACAAATATTGAGAATTATCCTGTTACAAATAGTTCTTTTTCCACTGAGTATCTCTGTGAGAGCAAAAACCTTACATTTTGGAGCAAAACAAGATCTTGGAAGCAAAACAAGAGAAACTGAAGGAAAAACAATCTGACTGTATTTGAAATTTTCAGGTACAATGTGCTACATATGACAGAATTCCATAAGTTTACCTTTGTACACCCTATCTCACCAAATCCAAACATATTTAATAATTCTATACTTTCTAAATGCCAGATAGATGCTTGTATTTGTTTAGATTCTTAGAATAATGATTACATTTTCTACTAATATCAATAAAAATCACATGCTAACTGTAAGTCGTGTGCCAATTTAGATATTCAGGTATTATGTGTGGAGGGCTTTTTCGTGACTATTCATAGTGGTCTATTTAGTACACTGAATTCGAGTTATGGTAGTGTTCTGGGTTTGCATGGCCAGGTTTTGGTAGTGGAATGGCTACAGGGCTGGCTTCTGTGAGAAGATACTAGGAACTTTTCTCATGTCTGACAGAGCCAGTGCCAGTCAACTCCACAATGGACCCACTGCTGGCCAAGGCCATCAGCAACGGTGGTAGTTGAAAAATGGGGAAAAAGAACTTAGACAACTGCAGCCAGAGAGGAAAGGAGTGAGAATGTACAGGAGGAACAGCCCTGCAGACACCCAGGGCAGTGCAGAAGGAGGGGCAGGAGGTGCTCCAGAAGCTGGAGCTGAGATTCCCCTGCAGCCCAGAGTGCAGCCCATGGTGAGGGAGCTGTGCCCCTGCAGCTCATGGAGGTCCATGGGGGAGCAGAGACCCACCTGCAGCCCATGGGGATGACCCACAATGGAGCAGGTGGATGCCCAAAGAAGTCTGTGACCCCATTGGAAGTCCATGCTGGAGCAGGCTCCTGGCAGGATATGTGAAGAAAGTAGCTCACACTGGAGGAGATTTGCTGGTAGGACTCGTGACCCTGTGGGGGACCCATGCTGGAGCAGGCTGTTCCTAAAGGACTGACCCCATGGGAGGCACCCGCTGTGGAGCAGTTTGTGAAGAACTGCAGCCTGTGGGAAAGATTCACATTGGAGAAGTTCATGGAGAACTGTCTCTCATGGCAGGGACACCACACTGGAGCAAGTGAAGAGTGTGAGGAATCGTCTCCCTGAGGAGGAAGCAGCAGAGATGTGTGATGAACTGACTGCAACCACCACTCCCTGTTCCACTGTGCCACTGGTAGGAAGGATGTAGAGAAAATCAGCAGTGAAATTGAGCCCAGGATAAAGGGAGGGATGGAGAGAATGTGTTTTTAAGATTTGGTTTTATCCCTCATCATTCTACCCTGATTTGATTGGTAATAAACTAATTTCTCAGTTGAATCTGTTTTGCCCGTGATGGTAACTGGTGAGCGATCTCTTCCTGCCCCAAACTTCATCTGTGAGCCTTTGTTACAAATAATTTCCCCTGCCCAGCTGAGGAGAAGAGTGATGGAGTGGCTCTGGTGGGCACTTGGCATCCAGCCAGGGTCAGCCCAACACAGGTCATTAATAATTTGTATCACAATTTTGTTTTAGTCAATCTTTAGCACTGTTTCCAACAAAAATACATTCTCTTTTAAATTAGATTGCACAAAAATATTATGTATCTTCTCAGAATACTAAAAAGATTTTTAGACTACAGATGACATTCTGATGTTTGGAGACAGTTCAGCAAAATGACAATTTTGTACTTTGGAAGTTAATACACCAATAAAGAAAAAAATGTGACAAGCAAGGCAGAAAATACTGATTACTGCAGAAATTCAATCTGAAAACTAGGTACCATAACAGTGGTATTTAATGTCTTTAGAAGAATAGTTTTTGGTTCAGAGAGGAAGCTTTGAATGGTTTATTGAGCATTATTAATATTATTGCATTGTGAAAATAAAATGGTCATTTAAGTACAATACTTTCCCTCAAGGAGTACTTACAAAATGTTTTGTTTCCTCAGATAAACGATCTTTATACTATATTCTATTTAAAAAAAAAGAGAAAACCATATTCTGCTCTACAGTGTTAAACTAGTACAGGCATCTGTTTTAGAAGAACTGTAGAAAACATACACTTCAACAGAAGATTCATGATTGAATTCTCATGAACCTTTGAAACATTATATTAAAACCCCTTAATATTAGGACACTGAAAAGTTTTGTTTAAAGGGACACAAAGGATTTCTGAGATTCAGAGATACGGTCCTAGCTAAAAGGACCTAAAATAATTATCAGAAAATACATTAATGGCACATGCTTCTAATGTTTGTGATTGCAGTGGGGCAGCACAATTTATTAGACTGTGCTTCTGTATAAAGTGTTTGGAAAAAAGATACTTTTTGCCTAATGAAAAGTGACATTTGCACCTGCTTAAGAGCTTCCTTACAAGTGTTTAACTTTCTGAATTATCGGTATATTAACTGTAAGAAATGTTTAATTCAATAGAATTTTTCCATGCTTACTAAGGAGAGTTGGAACATATAAACGCCCTTCTGTTGCATTTTTTTTCTGTAAGATTTCAAACAGGGCAAATCAGTTACTCATGTTATTCGTGTAGAGCACTGCACTGGAGCTGCCATTTACTGAGTTCAAGATATGTTCACACTGTGGTAGGAAATTAAGTTCACAACTTCTATTTTCCTTTCTCCTGTAATTCAGGCACTGCAACACTGGCAGTCAGTGCAGAGCACAGGAAGGTATGTGCAATGAATTGATATGTTTTGAGGGCATAAAAACATATACATGTAATACTACAAGACAACAAACTCCTGAAATGAGGTGGCCAGAGAATTTCTTATGAAATCACGTGTTCAAAGTTCAATTTGTGAATAAAACTTATTTAGGAGTTCCAAAATTTTTTTCAGTACACTTTTGAAACTGCATTTTCTATAGCAATGGATTGATGTATCTTAATATCCAAGGATCATTCTTTCTTGTAGGCAAAGTGTCTGTGTTAGGATATACTCCTTAAAGAAACATGATTTAATATATGTCTTTCTTACTACAAGTTCAGGTGACAAATAAGCACATTTAAAAAAAAAAATTCTTCAAGAATCATAGAACGGCCTGAGCTGGAAGGGACCTCAAAGATCACCCAGTTTCAACCCCACTGGCATGGACAGGGACATCTTCCACTAGACCAGCTTGCTCAGAACTCCATCCAGCCTGGCCCTGAACACTTCCAGGGATGGGGCAGCTACAGCTGCTCTGGGAAATCTGTGCCAGGGCCTGAACACCCTCATAGTAAAGAATTTTTTTCTAATATCTAATCTAAACCTACTCACTGTCCGTTTGAAGACCACCCACCTTGTTCTGTCACTCCAGGCCATTATAAATAGTTTCTCTCCATCTTTCTTCTTGGCTCCCTTCAGGTACTGGAAGGCCACGATTAAGTCACCCCAAAGACTTCTCTTCTCTAGGCTGAACAATCCCAATTGTCTCAGCCTTTCCTCATGGCAGAGATGCTCCATCCCTCTGATCCCCTTGGTGGCCTCCTCTGTACTTGCTTCAAGAGGTCACTGTCCTTCCTGTGCTGGGACCCTAGAGCTGGATGCAGCCCTGCAGGTGGGGTTTCAGCAGAGCAGGGCAGAGGGGCAGAATCCCCTCTCTAGGGCTTTGGATGCAGCCCAGCACATGAGGGGGTTCTGGGCTGTAATCACACTTTGCCAGTAATGTGTGATTACAGGCATTCACCCTCCTGAGGCTATCCAAAATGACACATACTCCAATTACACTCTCCATACTTCATTTTCTGCTGGACTTTCAAGCCACAAAAGGTTTCATTAGAATTCCATTCATTCCATTCCACTGAGATGGGAAAACAAGGGTAATCCCTGCAGACATGTGAGCTTCTGTCCCTCCAGCACAGACTGGGATATATACTGAGTTCTCAGTAGCACTAGAACAAGATTTCTCACAAAGTTCAAATATCATTAACAAAGATCCAACATTTTCAATCATATACATAAGATCTATTTATTGACTGATATGAGCAAAGCATTGCTTTTTTTCCTAATCCTGTTTTGAAAAGAATGCATATATTGATTCCTTTTTTAAAAAATCAGTCACAGACATCTGAAATGGAAAACATCAGCAGGAGTGCATTATATTTTGTTTAGTTGCAATCATCTGAAAACAACAGTTTGTAACAGAAAGTGTCAAATAATCCTAACTGCCATTAAAAGCATTATTATTTAACTGCCTGCAAAACTCTATTATTTTGGGAGAACACATAGCTCTTTTTAGAAGCAGAATTGGTTTGGAACAGTGAAAAAGAAAGAATGAACACTTAAGTACTTTAGTAAACTTCTGTTATTCATCTCCTTTATTGCATATTGGATATGTATATGTGTATCCTTGTAGCATTATTCAAAACTGTTCAACAATCCCCAGATGACAAATAGGCAGGAGATACAAAACTGACTTTTGACCATTTCCACATCTCAGTTTATCAGGCAATACCATCTAGTTTCAGGAAGGACGAAGAATTTGTCCATTTTCCTTCAAATGTTTCTACAGCAGTAAAGAAAGCAACTGAGCAGGCAGAAGAATGAAAAACTACTATCTGTGGAGAAGAGATGGAAACCATAATTTTCAAAGGATTATATCACGTCTTTTGGCATACCACCAAAGAAGATTAGCTTACAAGGAAAATCACTGGAGAGGGAATTCTGTTGAAATGTTCTTTAATACAAAAGCTCTCACTGATATGGGATGATCTGCAATGCACATCCTATTTATTAGAGAAGACTTAAAAACATTGCAATCTATTTTTTGTAAATTAATTATTCAATTCCTTAGAATATGGCTGAAATGTAATTTTGTTGAGTCACTGAAAGTTGCATGAAATTTCCTAATGATAGCGTTTTTTAAATGGGTCAATTGCACATTTTATTAATGAGGCATCATATTGGTTAGTAGTAATTATTTCAAATGAATACTGATAATTCCCTTTTTCCATAGCTAAACATATTTTTTATAACCTTGAATATGCACAGCTATTACTTTTCGCTGACAATTTCAATTCTAATGGATCCTGTATATTAACAACTGATTTACTTCTAAGTGCTGAAATACAGCACTTAATGCACTATGCACAAATACTTGGAAAGTAATTTGTTGAAAGCCAAGTGACATCTCTTCCAGAGGTTTATATGCCTTTTTGCAGTGTTGTATCATATGTATCTCTATAGACATGTACACATTAATTCAAAACTTGGGCAATTTTTATTAGAAGCATGAATTCTCTTATAATTCTCTCAAGTAGAATTAAAAGTAAGCTTTGCAAGTTTTTTGATAACCTCAGGAAACTAAGTATATCATAATTTTTTCTGCACTGAAAAACAAAGATATGACATCTATGAAGGGCAGGAACTAATATTTTCCTTTTTTTAAAATTTAGAGTTGTTGTTAAAATGAATAGGAATTTTTAAAAAATGAAGAGAGTAGACAAATGTGAGTTGACCCTGGCTAAATGTGAGGTTCCCACGGAAGTCACTCTATTCCTCCCCTCCCCAACTGCACAGTGGAGAGAAAATGTAACGAAAGGGCCATGGGTTGAGATGAGGACGGGGAGAGGTCACTCATTGATTACCATCATGGGCAATACAGACTCAACTTGGGGTATCAACAGACTTTATTACAAATCAAAATCAGAGCAGGATAATGAGAATTATAACAAATCTTAAAACCTCCTTCCTTCTCTCCCTCTCCCTCCTTCCCAAGCTCTCCCTCCTGCCCACCAGTAGCAGAGAGAGATGAGGAAGGGTGGTCACTGTCACTTCATTACAGGATGTTTTTGCCTGTGCTTTCTCCTAAGGGAGCAGAGTCCTTCCCCTGCTCCAGTTTGGGGGTCCCTCCCATGGGAGAGTCCTTTAGGAACTTCTCCAATGTGAGTCCATCCCATGGGCTACAGTTCATCACAAACTGTTCCAGTGTGGGTCCCCCTAAAGGGTCAATCCTTCAGGAACAGGCTGCTCCAGCACAGATCCCCTACAGTGTCACAAGTCCTACCATGAAATTTGCTCCAAGGTGGACTCCTCTCTCCATGGGTCCACAAGTCACTGCCAGGACCCTGTTCCAGCACGGGCTTTCCGTGGGGTCAAAGCCCTCTCTGAGCAACCACTTGCTTTGGGCTGCAGGTGGATCTCTGCATCCCCATGGTCTCCCATGGGCTGCAGGGGCACAACTGCATTTCCATGGACTTTGCCATGGGCTGCAGGGGAATCTCAGCTCTGGAGCTACTGCTGACACCTTCTCCACTAATCCTGGTGTCTGCAGGGCTATTCCTCTCACATATTCTCACTCCTCTCTCTTCTGACTGCAATTACTTGTGTGCAATAGCTTTTTTTTCTCCTTCTTAAATGTGTTTTCTCAGAGGTGTTATCACTTTGACTGATTGGCTCAGCCTTGGGTGGCAGCACCTCTGTCTTAAACCTGGCTGGAACTGGCTTTGTCAGACATGGGGGAAGCTTCTGGCAGCTTCTCACTGAAGCCACCCCTTTGACCCTCCGGCTACAAAAACCTGGCCATGAGAACCCAATACAGCAAAAAAGGTGGTTAAAACAGAATGCAGATGAATCTATCACTGTGCTGTTACTACTCAACACAAAGTAGTTTGTATGCCTTCAAGCTCTTTTGTAACATTCAAGGCTTGTCAAATTACTACAGACTAATTTTGCATTTAATTTACAAAAACATGAACAGATATACTAACATCCTGCAATCAAGTTTTGCAATGCTGGGTTCTGCTCATGAATCTTGAGTGGGTTTGTTTTGGTTTTTTGTTTTGTTTTGTTTTGTTTTTTGTTTTTTGTTCTGATTATACTGGGCACATAATTCTGTTATGTTCCTGGTGCACCATTGTTTCAGTGTTTTGGAGTTCTCCATTGAAAAAACATGCCAATGGCATGGCAACTGAAATAATTCATTACAGAGCTTTTGCTTTGGTACATTGTTGAAGACACGGAGTGGTTTCTGTAATAATGCAGCATGGCCTGTGTCTTACCTGAATGGTGCTGCTCTACACAGTCCATGGTAAACACTGAATGAGAAGGGGTGAGAGCTACCCCAAAGCACTGCCCAGATACGAGTTCATGGCTAACTAGATCTTCCCCTCTGAGTAGATCCATTTGCTATTGACTGGAAAAAGAAACAACAGACTCTGTGTAACCATTGGTAACTTCACACTTCTGTATCATATTTGGGGCAGGAAGAGCATACAGGGACAGGGTAAGGAGTGCTAATTGTCCATAGATCTGGTAAAAGTCATGAGATCCCACAGCCTGTACCTGTGAGACAGTGGTGCCACGGAGTCTGTATCAGCTTGGCAGACCTCAGCATGCCAGATTAGGGGGGGAATGAGCAGCTCAAAAACTCTGTTTATCTTAAAACTTCGAGAACAACTGGCCTGGGAGCTGGGGTGGGTTGCTTGGTACATTTTTCTTGAGAGGCCAAATGGATGTAGATCCCGAGGGCTATTCTCACTGTTTGTCTTCCTGAGAAGCACAGAAGAGTTGTTTGATAGCTTATTGCCTACTATATCAAATATTTGCTTTTATGTGCTTCAAATTCTATGTTGCTTTATAACAGAAATTTTCACCATTTGCCAAGCAGCTTACACAAGAAAATTGTTCCACAAATATTGGTAATAACTGATGAGTCAGAATCACGCATCTATTAGTTTATTATTCTCTTTAAATGAAATCCATTTTAGTGATCTTGACACCACTGAAACCTTGATGTTTACCATAGATGATTTTGTTCAGCTAGTTGACATATACATCAGCAATCAATAGTGCCATGTACTCACAAAATCATCACAGAATGGCCTGGGTTGGAAGAGACCTTAAAGGGTTGGATCATCTCGTTCCAACTCCCTGCCATGGGCAGGGACACCTTCCACTCAACCAGGTTGCTCAGAGTTCCCTCCAGCCTGGCCTTGAACACTGCTAGGGATGAGGCCTGTTTAGTAACATATACTGTGCAGGGATATCATCTTCACAGGCAAGAGACAACCTGGATGCCTAGTGGTAGCAGATAGGATTGTCCAGCTGAAAAAGGACTGGAGAATATCCTAATCAATGGCTTCTCTTCTCTAACATGCCTGTGAGGAAAACTTTCCTTCTGCTCAGTGTGTCGTTTGTATGAACTGCAGTCCTAAATGTCTCCCCTAATTTCTTCCTCTACAATCTTATTTCCTCTCTTGCAGGAGATATTTAGTGCTTCTTCTTGTATTCATGACCATGATCTTGCTTGTTGTATATTTTGACTTATCATCAGACTAGATAGAACTCCCAAATTCACTATTTTCACACTTCTGGACAAATTCATGATCTTTGCAAAGTTGTTTTATTTCTCTCTAATCTTGAGTGAACACAACGTAATGTTCCTCTGGTTTCTGGCTTCAGAGTGTCCTTAGATTCCAACACTTATTTGTGTTCAGCTGAGACCTAGTGAACCAGAACCTCAGCATGAGAACAGGCCAGTGGACATACGCAGCTAACACTCCATGGTTCCTAACAACTTTTCTCGTGCCAGCCATCTCCAAGAAGTTCCCTGTGCAGCTTAAAAAACCCAGAACTTGGGTTTTTTTAGTTGGTGTGGTTTGGGTTTTTTAAAAATAGACACAGAAACCTATGTGTTCCAAGAAGTTTGCCAGGATTAGGAATACCTCATTTTTGCAGGACTCCAAGAAGCACATGGTGGCAGAGCCATGACTACAAACTCCTATTAAAAAAATCAGTGCTATATTTCTTATTTCTATTGACTGATTGATGTCTTTATTCCTTGTTTGCATCAGCTTGACTCCTGTCATTCCTATTTAGATTATTCTGGATTGTTATTAGCTATGTGGTGTCGTGTATTTGTGCCTTGAACAAAAAGTACACAGTATTCTCTGAGGCTACTAAACACTGCTGTCAAAGAAATAATTGATAGTGACAGTCCAGAAAAAGCAAAGTTATCTATTGTTTGTTGATAAAGAAAAATGTTAACAGATACATTTTATATCATCAGACACTGGAAGTTAGCAATACAAGAAAGAGTGTATTTGCTTTAAAGTCATTTAAATAGGCAAATAATTAGAAGTGGGAAAAATATATTTTATAATCATAAATATCTAACAGATGCAGTCCCTGTTTGAAAAGCTGATCTTTATATTTCTGTACATGTTGATCTTGTTCCAAAAGTGCCACTTCTTTGAGTTAATATTTTTGTTTACCATGGCCTCTTTGTCATGACACTGCAAATCACAATTAACATCAGACAAAAGTTGTACATTCTGGTATGGTAAGATTACAAATTTAAAAATACAACACTTTCCGGACTTTTTTTAAAAATTTTTGTGATGTGTTGTGTCTTTTATCTTAATATAAAAGATGGAACAAAGTTTATAATGTTTCAGTATTTGCAATAATTTTTTGTAGTTATGCAATACTTCAGGTGTGTCCTAGCATAAAATGAACCTTAAAAGCCATTTATAGTAATTCTGTAAGTATCATCCCACAGACAAAAACTGCCCAGGGATTGCTTCTTCTTGCACATAAAACTCATCTATACTTTCTGATCTACAGATTGGAAATTTTGTATTCAAGTCACAGTCTTGCTTACTTAAGTATTTTGTTTAGTTTCTTCTACTGTGAAGGCTTTTGATTTCAGATTCTCTTTTGATGAACTTTAATGTAAGTAACCCCTGACTGGAGTATTTGTTGTATGGAACCATCAGAGATAATTATCCCTTCCTTTGAGGTTAAAAAGATGCTTGGGGTTAATTATTTTTCCAGCTAATATTATACATGGAAATTAATATTATTTATGGAATGAATATACAGTATACAACTGTACCTATGTGTGTTTATTTATATACACCGCATATATAATATGCCATATATGCATGTATATACAATAGAACCTCTATGATTAGATATTTAGTGCTTATAAATTAAGATATAATCCATTCGTCTTCTCAACCTCATCTCCTCCAACACAGATACACACAGAATATTGTATGGGAGAGGGTATCAGTATTTTTAGAATGAAGTTACTTATACACTCATAATATAGAAACATAGATTTATAGAATTATTTAGATTAGAAAGAACCTTTAAATCATGAGGTGCAACTGTAAACACCACCAAGCCTACCATTAAACCATGTCCCCAAGTGCCATGTCTATACATCTTTTAAATAATTCCAGGGATAGTGACTCAACCACTTCCCTGATCACTCTGTTCTAGTGCTTGTTAACCCTTTCGGTAAAGAAATTTTTCTTAATAGAAAAATGGCTTCTGTGTTACAACTTGAGGCCATTTCCTTTCAATCTATCACTTTTTACGTCGGAAAAGAGACTGACCCCCACCAAATTTATAAACTATGTTAGCTTGAACATTTTGAACTAGATGTTTCCAAAAGTGGTACAAATGATGAAAAAATATGCTCTGTCATTAGCTAAATCATTTCGTTTATTAATTTATATAATTCTTAAATAACTATCTTATTTCCAAACAAAAGTCTTTTAAGCAAATGATTCCAAATATTTATTCTTGATATAATCCGTTTTTTTCTTAACTAAAACACAATGTTTATTGTTTGGGCACTAAATTGATCAGAGGACCAAATTGTCTGAAGAGTGAGAAAGAGGAACTTAAATAACTTTTTAAACTGGAGATACTCATATTAGCTGGATTTAACTAGCAAAATTAACAGACTTCATTTGGGCGGTATGGGGAAAAGAACTGGAAATTTTTTTTGAGTCACATTTATGCACTATTTATGGAGAAGAAATTATGTGGCATGATGACAAGACAAACTGATGGAATCCCTATGAGTCTTATTTTTCATGAAAATCTAGTCCACGTAACACTCATTAAAGCTGCAATTAAAAAGCTGTTCCAGGGAGAAGAGGATTGGCTGTTTCTGAACAAGTACAAATCCTGTCCCATTTACAAATGTGATTCAAGGCTAATTATTGGAGATTTCATCAAAGTTTTGCTCACATCAGTGGCAAATCTACTTAGTTTAGATGAAATGCAGGCTGAGCTTGTTTGGAAAAAGATCTGCTGTGGAAAGCATGTCAAAGCCATGGAGACCTATTGATAGACAGACCAATATCTACTATGAATATTTATGAAACAAACCATCAAGATGCTTTTTCTAAGGAATTATTGACTTATTCATTCAGAATTTAGGATAAAGTGCTTTATAAATTGAAAAGAACATGCTTTTACTTCTGCTAATCTCCTTTAGTGGAACCCACTGAGCATTGCCATTGCCTTTCCATGACAGCAAAACACATCCCTCTGAGTGCCTCTGATTCCTAGTGTTGCAAAGATGAAAATTAATGAAGAAGCATTTATAAAAACCTTCAGTTACTAAGTGCCTTCATTGAAATGCTGGATTCTTTTGACTGACAGGTATGTACCCAGAAAAAAATGACCAACTTATTAAACTTTAGACTATTTAATTAATTACTCTTACTTGCAAATGCTCCAAAACTAAGTGCCAAGTGCACTATACTATTAAAACAATCATAAAAGAAATTGTATTGAGTCTAATGGTTTTAAAAGTAATTTTGTGAGGATGTAGGCAATCATTCATAATAAAAAAAAATCTAGAGAAAATCAGCTTAATTGATTTAATGACCTGTGAATTAATTAAAAGCAAAAAATGTATAAGATTATTCATACCTAAATTTTTTTTAAAATATGGGTGTTTGTTTCAGTTTCTGCGTTAAAGATGTTACTTCTTATAAGCCTTTTTTTCTTTTTTTCCAATGAGGATGTTGTCATTTTGTGGCTCTAATATCCCAAGGGCAGAGGATTTTTAAACTTTTATGTTTGTGTGCCATCATCTTGTTTAGGCTTTAGGGCTAATGGAGCTCCCAATTCTCAGTGGAAAGGGAAGTAAATGAGCATTGCATTTCCTGCTGAGGAAGTCAGCAAAAGTTAAAGGTACCTGAAATTTTAAATAGCTATGAAAAGTGATTGCAAGTTAAAAGCCTGCTGTTTTCTCTTAAAACAGTGTAATAATGTGTAAATTAAGCTGTGTAAGAAAGGAATAACTCTTCAGAAACAGCTTGGATTCTCTGTATATGAAGATGAATTGCTAAGCCATTTTGGATAATTTTACGTGGCAGAGAGATACAAAAGATGTTAATTGTTTTATAATGTTAGCTTATTAAAGGATAGGTTTGGCTATAATTCCTTATCTGATGGAAACGTACATATCATTTTTAAATAGTGCACATATAAGTAAACCCAGTGATATACAGAGCTACTTTCTATGCTTTCCTATCAGAAGTACACAGAGGATTTCACTAGCAGGCATCAAAGTCTTAAACAGGTGTCCTTGTTTGGGCTGAGACATAGTTAGTTTTCCTCTTAATAGGTGATACAGGACCTGTTTTGGATTCAGTATGAGAATGATGTTCATAATACATTGATATTTTGGATATTGCTAAGTCATGCTTACCCAAGTCATGGACTTTTCACTGTTTCATGCTCTGCCAGTGAGCAGATGCACAAGAAGCTGAAACACAGCACAGCCTGACCTGAGCTGGTGACCTGAACAGGTCAAATGGATATTCCATACCACAGAATGTCATGCTCAGTATATAAACTGGAGGGAATTGATTAGGAGCTGCTGATTCCTGCTGGGGCATCGGGTGGGCATTGGTCAGTGAGTGGTGAGTGATTGCATTGAGCATAGCTTGTCTGGTTTTGGTTTTCTTTCACTTTGTCTCTCTGTCTCCTTTTAATGATGGTGATGATGATAATGATGATGATGATGTTACAATCTGCCCCCAAGATGAGGTAGCTGAGGTTCTTGTTAATAGATCTCTTGGGGTGATTTAGAGTAAAAAGACACTGAATGACCGTGGCAGGTTTATTTTAGAACTATTTGCTTCCAGTGGAAAGGAGGTATTTAGCCACTTTTGTTATTATATATAGACAATATAAAATATAAAATGATAAAGATATCACTTAAGAAAATATATAAGGAAAAGAAAAAATGGGAAAGAAAGGTCAAAATAGATAGTGGAGAGGTAAGCTATTACCACCTGTGGATCCAGTGGTGATACTGGATTTTTGCAATTTTGATGTCCGTTGGTCGAAATGATGGTCACAGTCCATACCATAAAGTTCAATGGGTTAATGTACATTCAGGTTCAGTTGGGAATGCTCAGGTACCTCCCCTGGCAGGGGGAGGTTTTGCACTGTCTGATGTAACACTGTGGATTGTGTGCATTTATCTGGTGGAAGACCCCAGAAATTAGTCTGGGGGTGTTTTGGTGGTTGTTGGTGGTTGCAGATGCTGTCTGTCCCATAACTTGGGATGATCTTTGACTGATGGTATGTGTATGAGCAGTTGCTTCCTTTCACTCAGTTTGCCAGAGCAGGAATTTTTGTCTGGATACATGAATCAGTAAGTGTTAGCTAGATCTAACCTCTACCAGGCCTGGAATAGGGCCTTCCTGACACTCTCTTCTGTGCTTATCTCAAGATCCTGCTGTGGTGCTTTATCTTATGGAAAATTCCGTCTGTGGCCTTGACAGGGTTTGAGACAGGCAACTGGGCTCTTTAAATCCTTATTGATTATATTTTGATTAATTTGGATTATTAAATTGTTTTTATCTCAACCTGTGGGGTTTACCTTTGATTTTACAATTCTCCACCCTATCCTAACTGTGGGGGCCAGAGTAGTGAGCAGTTGGTTCAACCATGACAACTTTTCCCTTCCATTCATTGCTTTCAAAGACCTGAGAGGATCCTGATATAAGCTGAAAAAGGAGTTTGGCTTTATTAGTTGCTTATAAGGATAGTTGGGATGATGGGGATTTTTCAGTCTTCCTTGACTAACTGACAAATAAAGCAACTATATAAAACTGTCCACAAAAACTCTAATATAAAAATATTTTTTATTATTTATATAGAGGGAACCTTTTTTCAGTCACAGTTTATATTAACGTTGGCTTTCCATATCACTGTTTTGCTGTGGTTTATGCAGATTTGGTCTAAGCTAATTCAGTATTTTGCATAGATATGTAAATTGGAGCAAAACTAATTCTACCACAAAGATACTGATTTACCTGGTTTCCTTTCACTTAAGTGTGTTTTGTTGCTATTGTCCTACTCCTGTATGATAAGGACTCTTGAGACTCATTTTGTACAGCAGGTAAACAAGGGCATAGGTGCAAGTAGTTTCACTGAGTTTGGTTTAAGGAAAAATTAAAAATATATCTATATATACAAAAGATTAATTTTTACTTCTGTTGGGATTTAAATGTTGTCTGCAGATTTACTGTAACAATGTCTATTTTAACAGTTGATGTACTACAAATATTCATACTTGAATTTTGATCTTCATCTACATTATGTTGCCGACTAAAGCTCTCATCAAGTCAAAGTATAAAAGATCATGTTTTAGACGTTACTGTGGTTTGAGTGTCTTGGAGTACACACAGGGTTCTGACAACAGTGCCATACTGCCAACCAAACATGAGGGAACTCCACAGAGGGAGTAATACTGAATTACATGGAAAAACACAGAAATGTGCTTGGTAAGATTTTAATTGATTATGTTATGCCTGAAAGGAAAGATTTTTTTTATTGTATATTCAAGGATTTGGAAACCTAAACTGTCTTGGCAAGTTTTATTTCCAAGATGCTCTCTCAAATTTAAGAGAAACAAAAACTATTTTCTATGCACCTAACTGTGGGAAATAAGGCTCCAGAACACTTGTGTAAAATACCTGTAATACGTTGAATCCGATGGTTGAACTATCAATAACTTCTTTATTACCAGTGTTAAACTCTAAGTTTGACAACCAAAGGGGGGAAGGTATTAGGACCGTCTTTTCAAGTTTTCTCTAATTTCAGAATTAAACAAGTAGCAAATGTTACTTTTTAAGAGGTTAATAGCGACCCTTATGTGAATTTATGTTTTAAAGGAACTGCTGTGATATCGTTGTGCAAACCTTATGATAACTTTCATTTATGCATAAATTTTGTCTACTGTTTAGTTATCCCTTTCAATCAAGTTCATAACTACTCTTAGATTCTGCACAAGCAGGTCACTGATGTGATTTATGTAGAAGAGGTTTTATTGGTCAGAATTATACTTATGTTCTTTGCCTGTCAGGAGGAAAAAATCCCCAAAGCAAAAACACTTAATAATGTTCAGAGGAAGAGTGTGGTAAAAAAAAAAAAGGAATAAATATAAGATTTCTCCTGTTACTCGGAGAAATAATTCATGTGGTATTATAGTTTTAAAACCTGAAATTTCACTTGTAATTCTTAGCCACCTACCTCATAAGCAGATAAATGAATATAACTTAATCTGAATAAATATCTTAGAGAGGAGATAGAGGAAAAGAACATGGTAAAATATAAAGGAAACAGAGCAAAAATGCCTCTCATCTCTCCCTAATCAAAAAGTACAAAAACCTACGACTAAATAAAATGAGGAAAAAAAGAATGGAAAATGTGATTGAAATAACAGTTAAGAAATTAGAAATAGGAAATGAGTGAATTGACATTCAAAAGAGTGATTTAAAAAAAGTCAAGTGTTGCTTTAATAGTTTCACTGCAGAATGTGTCTCTATTACATATTCTTTCATTTTTGTTTCATTCATTTGTTCTCATTACAGGTTGGCTTTCAAGCATGTCATTTACCATTGTTTTATTTTCTACTTGTCATAATTTTTCCTTCCTTTTTTCCTGTCTTGAATCTTTTACAGAATTGCTATACTATTTGGGAATCTGTATGCATAAAGCAATCTCTATAGCTAAGGCAGCTGCACGGGAATCTTTTCAAGAGGCTGATGCAAAGCTTTTCGATTACACAGGTGGGTTTTTAATCAGATGCTCAAATTTAAAATCAATGATAGGAATTAGAACCTGAAAGGCATGCCTTTAATTCCTATCCTGCAGCCTCACTTCCTTTTTCTATCCTTAATTGTAATAGAAAATAATCATAGAATCATAAAATGTCCTGAATTGCAAGGCACCCACAAGGATGACTGAAATCCAGCTCCTGGCCCTACAGAGAACACCCCAAGAATCCCACTCAGTGCCTGAGATTTTTGTTCAAACACTTCTTGAGCTACGTCAGGCTTGGTGCTGTGGTAGCTTCCCTGGGGAGCCTGCTACAGTGCCCAACCACCCCCTTCAGTAAGAATCTTTTCCCAGTATCCAGCCTAAACCTCACTGGACACAACTTCAGGCCATTCCCTCAGGTTCTGGCACTGGTCATAGAGAGAAGAGATTGGTGCATGCCCCTCCTCTGCCCCTTGTGAGGAAGCTGCAAACAGTGATGAGCTCTGTCCTCAGTCTCTTCAATCTGAACAGACCAAGAGACCTCAGATGCTCCTCATTCAGCTTCCCCTCAAGGCTCTTCACCATCCTTGTTGCCCTCCTTTGGACATTCCCTAATAGCTTTATATTTTTTTATACCGTGGTGCCCTAAATTGCCCCCAGGACTTGAGGTGAGGCCGCCCCAGTGCAGAACAGAGCGGGACAATCCCTCTCCTTGCCCAGCTGGTGATGCTGTGCCTGATGCCTCCCCTGATGACACAGCCCTTCTGGCTGCCAAGGCACTGCTGACTCAGATCCAGTTGGCCACAGACCAGAACCTCCAGGTCCGTTTGCACAGCGCTGTTCTTGTGTCTCATTCCATGAGAGGAAATACATCAGATGCTTTCAACATGAGGTATATTTAGTGTCATTAAAGTAAAGCAATTATTAGTATAACTAGACTTAAACTAGGTAGAATATAAGGATATTATAA
The DNA here is from genome assembly GCA_013398955.1 of Callaeas wilsoni. Lineage (NCBI taxonomy): Eukaryota > Metazoa > Chordata > Aves > Passeriformes > Callaeidae > Callaeas > Callaeas wilsoni. The sequence goes on along the minus strand of VWPU01018441.1, from coordinate 62,021 downwards.
AATTGAATCTGATAAGGTCCACCTATACAAGTACCTTAACCTTAGCCCCTTACTCTTCTTTGGACATTCATAGCTATTTTGTTTGTTATCTGTTCCTTTTAACTAACTATTTACTTTTAATTGAAATCTGAAAATGGAGTTAGTAAAGAAATGACTAATGTTGTTCTAGTGGACTTTTTTTGCTGTGATTTTCTTCTTATATAGTAAAAAATATTGGTATGATGGCAGTGCAACACCATCATTTCTCTTTAGTCAAGCTGATCATGTTAAAATGCAGTTCTGTTCATGAATATTTTTTTCATATTTCATTGAACAGCTATTTGTATCGATGAAAAAAAATACAGTTTGATCCCTCTCTCTAACTGAAGACAAGTACCAATATTTTCACGACTGTCTCTTGCCTTTAAAAGATTTCCTTCATTGACAGCCTGGTATGTTTTCTTTAATGAATTACTATTGATAAGAGTACCTATGAAGCAGACCAACATTAGTCTGATAAGATGCAAAACAGGATGAAAAACAAAACTTAAGAAATTAGATTAGCAAAGGAAGTTTGAGGGAATAAAAAAGAAAATGTCCAAAAATACTTAGTGTTTTTTGTTATCTTTAAGATATATCACAGATTCTTATTCATATTTAACAGCAGAAATATAACAACTGTGATTAAAAGAGAAGTGTTCAGGAGATGGAACGGCAGTTGAGGCGCATGGCTAAACATTTCTAGAGAAACTCACTCAAACATGTACATGCGTCTGTGCTAGGTAAGAATTAAAAAACATCCTGAGCCACTCCACTGGAAAACTGGACATTTAATGCTTGCTCTAACCAAGGATTCTTGTTAATCTGCCCCTGCTTTATCTTCTTCCCATTCTCCAATGAGAATGCCAGCATTTTCATCAGTTCTTCCCTTTTCACATGAATACTTGCGTAAGTATATGGTTAGTGTTTCATGGCCTCAGAACTATGCTATCACAGTGATTTCACAGATTTTCAAACAGCGACTGATTCTAATGCAGACATTTGGTCGAACTCTGTCCTCCACAGTCCAGTTTGTCACCAGACATTAAATAAAATAAATACAAATCAAGAAAAAAAAAGATAACTTTTTACTATCTTATTTTGTTTTGTGGAGGTTTTGGCTGTGTATTTAGACATGCAACACATAAGATATTCGAAGAGTAGTTTAAGAAGTTTTGAAAGGCAAAAAAAGTCATTGAAATAGTTTGTTAAAAATTCTGAGATATTTAAATCTCAGAAAAGATTTGAAAGTAAAAGTTTAGTTAAGATAAGTAAGAGGAAAAAAAATCAGATTTAGCCCAAATCTTAATGCAATCAATCTATAAATTTGTTTTCAGGTAGTTTGTTATAACAGTGAAAGTAGATAAGACTGATAAAATCAGTAGCTAAAATGTGTTTGTTGGTGTTCTGAATGATAATTCTGAATAACATAATTCTCCAAAAGAATACAGAATACTCTGTCAAAATTTAATTTGGTCAGGAACAGGTTGTAATAGGGAACATGGGCCTTTTATCAGCTGAGAACTCTCTGTGGATCTCATTGCCATCCAGCAAAAACATAGAAGATTTCCAGCACAGAAATGAATATTTAGATCCTTGTCTCTCAAGCAGAATATGTCTGAAACCAGGTGAATGGCTATGAATCCACAGGTGGTTGCAAAAGGTTTCCCTTGAGAGCACTTAGAGGGTGTTGTTGCTAAACGCAAGGCAGAGGCAGAGATGCAGAAATCTTTTGGACTGGTGCTGGTTTATTTGGTGCCAGGTGTGTGTTTCCTATTAACTGTGTACAGTTAATCTAATTTTTTAAAGTGACAAGAAGTATTTAGAAATTTTACATCTGAGTAACTGTGGCACCCATTGTCATGACTGGTAACAGGGCAACTGGCATCAATTAACACAGGACACCACTGCTCTCCATCCTTGGCTTATTGTTGGCAGAGGGAGTCTTTATACTTCAGGTGGACTCAAGACTCAGGTTTTGTGACTCGATTAGTTTATACTTTCCTGTATAACAGTAAAGCTTAGTCTGCACAGAACATTACTGGACCTTCTGACATTTATGTGCCTCTCAGAGACAGAATGAAGTTAGATGGAGTTTCTTCTACACGTGTTTTCACTGAAATACCTTCTAAAGCCTGAGCTGCCAACTGCTAACACGAAAAATTAAGGAGATTGTCTCTAGCTTCTGCTTACAGCTTGACTGCTTTTACACTGCTTATGGCAGTGGGTTTGATGAAGAAATAATAGCTGAATTTATTTGCTTATGGATGCAGCTCCTGAGTGATGGTGCACATCTGGCCATGGTACTTTTCTTCTTTCATTTCTGCAAAGAACACAACACAGCTTTGCTAGGTATGACAGAGGATAACTATGATCACTAAGAAGCATTTGTCATCTTTAGCTAAATTAAGTATAAAATGATAGCACACTGCTACACCTGCAGGACAACCAATTAAGATCAATTAACATGTGCTGATACATACATTTTGAATCTGCAATTCTTCTACAGATCTGAGCTACAATACAGTACTTTGTAAAGTGCTAAAGATGACTCAGGTATCATTACTTGTTGCCTATATAGCTCACTCGGACTGTGCAATCGAAGAAGGTAAGGAATAGACAGGAAATTTCTCCTGCCACTTCCTTTTGCAGGAAACACACTTTTAAAGACCCAGTAGCTACTCTTAGGGATTCCTATTCTATAGCTGTTCCCCAAAATTCAAATCTCATGATTTTAATATATGTCTGTCTATCTATCACTGCCAAAGTACATCTATATCAAAGATGGACTGGAATTATTCTGACTGAAGTGGGTGTGTTGACTGAAGGTGCAACACATGACACTACTGATGAAAGCTGTAGTAAATGGCAAAAGTAACTTTGAGTTAAGTGCAATCCTTTGTAACCGTTGTTGACAGAAGCCATGGATGGAGGTTGCAAGACCATAAAATCATAGAATAGCCTGGTTTGGAAGGGACCTTAAAGATTCCAATCTCCCTGCTGTGGGCAGGTACTTCTTTTACTAGAACAGGTTGCCCAGATTGCTATGCAACATGGCCTGGTCTTGAACACTTCCAGGTGTGTGGCATCCACGTCTTCTCAAGGAAACCTGGTCCAGTGCCTCGCCACCCTCTTTGTAAAGATTTTTTTTCTAATATCTGAACTAAACCTCCTTCCTCTCTGTTTGAAGCCCATCCCCCTTGTCCTGTCACTCCAGGCCCTTGTAAATAGTCTCTCTCCGTCTTTCTCATGGGCTCCCTTCAGGTAGTGGAAGGCCACAATTAGGTCACCCTGAAGTCTTCTATTTTCCAGGCTGAACAGTCCCAATTCTCCCAGCCTTTCCTCAAAGGACAGGTGCTCCATCCCGCTAATCATGTTAGTGGCCTCATCTGGATTCACTCCAACAGGTGCAACAGAGCACAATATCTTCCCTAGAAGACTCTCCTATGTATGCCTTGCAGTGAAAATGGTTCTTGGTTATCCTCTTGCCCAAATATCTAACTGACATCATGAAATAGGCTTGTGTTGCTGCCATCACCAGTAACTGTAACACAAAAAGACAGCCATCAGCATCCTGAATTTGAACCACCACTGTCTCCAAGATGCCTCACGGCATAAAGAAGAATCTTTGCCTCCTAAAGATGCCATGAGATGATTGTGTCCCTGAAAAATGCTGAGTCATTTAATGGGAAAGCGCTTCCATACGGCACTCTGCTCAGAGGCATAAGATGCTCCTCTCTGGCATTGCCTTTACTTTGTAATCAGGAACACATCTTCTGCAAAGAAGACTTTGAAAATGAAAGCTAAGAATAAGCAGGAAGATAAGGAAGGGTCTGTTAAAGTCATGTGCTGAAACCAGGTTGCAAGTAGATTACAATTCCTTAGGAAATTTAAGTAAAGCAAAAGGCAAGGATGAACAAATACGTGGTCAGAATGACACAGATATAGAGGTTTGTAAGGATTTGCATGCAAAGGAAAGATGCAACATTGAACACTTTCATAATGTGAACCACCTGAATGACCTGGGTGGTAAATGGGTGGTATGGGGGTATGTAGGGGGCCACATTCTCGTTGGTTTCCTGGAACACACAGAGAAAGTTTTCTCCAAAAGAAATTTAAATAAAATGCACCAAAACCACTTTGAGACCAAAGAAACAACAGAAATCAACTAGAAATCATAAGAGGTTTCACACACACAAACACACACCCACACACACAATCATTCCGAGTTAAGTTGCTAAGATATGTACACTCCAAAAGAAATATGGACATGAAAGGAAAACCTACAAAATGAATTGAACATTTGAATTTAAAGTTCGGAAATAATTAGCTAAATTTTGAACTTATCTAAGCGACAAGCTATTAATTTAACAGGAATGAATCCTTCTGTAAAAAGAAAAAGAAATTAGGAAAACATGAAGTTTGGTAACAACTGTGTGAAATGAGAGATAGTGGCATGAAGCAAAAAAGGCCTTTATGCAACAATTTCTCTTTGAATAACCAACTCTTTCAAAGTGGAAAGGGAGATAAGGTTTCATGATTTGCATAAGAAAAGTTTATCTTCAAGACAAAAATAAAGGGAAATGAAAAATACCATAGATTGTTTATTATATTTCAAGAACTATACCCCATCCCCTTCTCAAGACACACCACTCAAGCATTTATTTTCAATAACCAGCAAAAATTTTATGATTTCTAAAACAAATATGTTCCATGAAAGCTAAAAATTCATTCTAAATAATCATTTTCTTTTTATCCTTTGATATATATGGGTGAAAACATATTTCTTTGCTAACTAGCACATAAGACGTGAAATTAATTAGCTTCCATCCAAAGTGAATAATTAAGAAACCTAGGTGACAATTAATAACAATTGGTTGTAATGAAAAATTCTCCTGCTGTATTTCTTACTAATTAAACTTCATGAATGAAAATAGTAATAAATAGCTGAAATAGTGTTTATGTTGCAACTATAGAAGGAGACCTGTGCTCAACCTCCTATTAAGACAATTAATCTGATATGCAATACCTATTCTCAGTTTCTATTGCCACACACATGAAGAATTCAATATGTCTTTCTAAAAAGGTGATGTGCAAAAATATCATCATATGAATAGTGTACATGAGTTCTGCCATGCAAAGATAAAGTTTTACTTTTCATTTAGCAATGCTGATTTTCTTTTACCTTTTACAGAATTTGAGGGTAGTCAGATGGTGAAGGTTAATTAAGGGATCAAATGAGTTTGTGTGAGATCATAATTGTTTTGAACAGGGAAAGGTGGAGACACAAAAAAAGGACAAAATTATTAGATAATAGCACAATATTTAGACCAAGGGAGAGCTGGAGATATTAAAAGGATCACTCACATATTCTCATTTCTATCATAATAGTCAGGCTTAAGATGGAGAAGTACATGACATATGCATATATGTCATATATAATAAGTCACACTTAAGAAGAAGTATATGACAAAATGGAGGAACTATATTGAACAAAACCACATTGCTCTTTGTTGGGCTGTATGTTGATCAATTATATCCAGATTAACAAGCCGAAGTAATCATATTCTTCAGTAATATGGTTAAGAATGGCCTTTATACAATATGTCAAATCTAACATAAAAAGATAAACTATCTGACAAAATTATTCCTGAGAGTGTATTAGTCCTAAAGCAAATGCTGTAAACAGAATAGCAGACACAATATTATTATTGCTTAGTTGTGCCAATAATTGGCATTCCAGTTTAGTAATATTGATATGAAATGACATCTTGTTTTTCTGATAGTACTTTAATGCGATGCAATTGAATGATGTAGCTGTTGTGGTTTGACGCTGGCCAAACACCAGGCACCCACGATAGCCGATCACTCACCCTCCCATGCCACAGCTGGGCAGAGAAGAGAAAATTTAACAAAGGGTTCGTGAGTGAGATAAGGACTGAGAGAAAGCACTCCAAGGGCAAAACAGGCTCAACTTAGAGTTACAAAGAAAATTTATTACTAACAAAATGAGAGGAGGATAATGAGAAGTAAAATAAGCCCTTAAAACCACCTTTTCTTCCTCAAATCCGTCCCTCCTTCTCACCCATCCCGCAGAGAGACAAGGTGTGGGGGTTTTGGTCAGTTCATCACCCGAGATCTTCTTCCACTGCTCAGGCACAGGTTTCCTTCCCTTGCTACATTGTGGGGTCCCTTCCCACGGGAGACAGTTTTCCGTGAACTTCTTCAGCATGGTTCCAGTCTCACGGGAAGACAGTTGCCCCAGTACTGCTGTGGTGTGGGTCACTGATCCACAGAGTGCAGTCCTCCAAGCACAGGCTGCTCCAGCCTGGAAGCAGGGCCCTCTCTCTCCACTGGGTCTCCCACTGGATCACAGCCTCCTCCAGGCATCCACCCGCTCCGGCATGGGCACCTCCCCCATGGGCTGCAGGTGGATCTCTGCATCCCTCGTGGATCCCCACGGGCTGCAGGGGCACAGCTGCTTCACCATGGCCTTCACCACGGCTTGCAGAGGAATCTTGGCTCCGGCACCTGGAGCACCTCCTCCCCCTCCTCCTGTTGTTTTCCCTCACATGTTCTCACCTCCTCCTCTTCTCTGGCTGGAATTAAAACTGTTCACCCCAATTTGTTTTGATTTTCTTTTGAAATATGTTATCACATAGGCATCACCAACATCTCTAATTGGCTCAGGCTTGGCCAGCAGCATGTCCGCTTTCAGAGCCATCAAGGATTGGCTCTGTCCGACATGGTGGAAGCTTCTGGCAGCTTCTGACAGAAGCCACCTCTGTTGCCCCCCCACAACGAAAAACCAGGCCATGCAAAACCAACACAGAACTAAATTTTCTTTATGCATTTTACCACTTATGATGCCAACAGCGATATATGAATCTCCCAAAAAATAAATCAACAAAACAACTAAAAAACCTGTGTATTTCAGGGGACTGTGAAAAACACTTTAAATCTTTCTACTTGAGCACACATTCAAATGCAGATTCCCATCTGCAATAAAAGTTGTGTTTTAATTGATATCAACATGTTTCCATTTCTGAGAAAAATCAGCATGTATTTGGTTCTTATGGCACTTATCAGAGTATTCATATCAGTATTTCTAATGCAGTATCACTGCTACTGTATCAGCTGGCTGATGTGAAGACCCATGTATGACACTGCAGGAACACGAGAATCACAGGAAGCTTGGGAAATTTGGAGCATTTATTTCAGAAAGAAACTTTTTTAGGTTGAGTGTAATAGGTAGAGTCCCTGGTTTTTTCACTCTACGGTCTTTTTGCACCTGAAGGTGGAACATTCCTATTCAGTTTATCAGTATGGGTTCAATTAACTATGGTAGTAGGTTCATACACATATACAGAGACATACTTGGAGCCTTAAATCATTTTTATTTCCCTTTTTATATCCTCTTTTAAGCTGTCATCGCTGTTACTGTAAGACATTTAAAGTGTTATGGTACATATATTTTCACAGCATTGGGAGGTTCTGATTTAGAAATAAATGCATTTGGGAAAATTAACCTCAAACCCTTCACACTCTCTCAGTAGTCAGTCAAGAGTAGTATTGTGCCAGGTGAGGTTTTTTGCTGCTTTTTTTATTTTCCTAGTGTCATACAAAAGTCATGGGTCAATAGTTCCAGGAAAAAATGTGGCATCCTGTGTTCCACAAAATGCACTGTAAACCTTGTGTCAAAAGGGAACATGGGGTCACAGCCTGCTGCCCTCTTAAAGACTATAAATTTGCTAATGCCATGGAAGAGAAAAGCAGAAGGAGGCTTCTTGGAGCAGATGCTGCCATAAATAGGCTGTGCTGCAGGGAAGGCTGAGGACAACAGGCTTAAAGCCTGGACCCCTGCAAAGCCTTTATTCTGATAGTCTTAGAACTTTTGCAGAATTCCTAGCTATTTTGAATATCAACTAATCACGACTCACTGATTTTTCATTTTCCTTTTCATGATTTACTGAATGTAGATATGAGTCATGTCCTGAGTTAATAAAAATATCAGTGTACCTGAGAACATGATTCATGGTGATTAGGCCATGTGCTAAGCTATGAACCAAGAATGATATTTCTTTGCAATTCTTAAAATTTAATTTTAAAAATTAATATAAATGGTATGTTTGTAGAAGGCAGAATTGAGAAACTGGAATGAAGAGAAGTGAATTTGGGAACTGTGAAAAACAGGACAGGTGAAATCCAAAGTGAGAAATATGGGCCAAAGTGAACAACTGTTGGCTAAGGAGATCTCATTAATGTCATTACTTGGCTATTTGTGCACAGGCAGAAGCCGATTTTTAGCTCTACAACAAATATATTACAGGATTATTTTCTCCCTCAGATATCTCTGCCGTCTCTCCACAAACAACAATACTTTTAAGAGGATGAAAAAGTATAGACAAGAGTATTTAAAAATTAAAATATTCATTTTCCACATATTCGTACGGTACAGAAAACATGTTATATACCTACAGATTGTAAGTAAAGTAATTAGCGAAGTGTGCCGGTTTGGACACAAATCCAGGAGGAAACAACCCGAGGGGGCGTCTCTCTCTCTCTCTCTCCTGCCTGCCAGGCAAGCAGGCCCCGGCAGCACCTCCCCCATGGGTTCAGGAAAATAATTTCTTGAGTGAAAGAGAAAAAAACTATTTATTTAACAAACAGAGTCCCCCGCTGCCACAGGGCAAAAAGAAGAAATATTGAAACCCCCTCCCCTGTCCCCTAAAAGAGGACTATGGATTTTAGAGTTCTTTCTGTAGGTAAAACCTGCAGTCCTGAGCTGGGCCGGGCCAGGCAGGGTCTGACGATCCCCCTTGGAGGGTCCCGCCGAGCAGGTCCGGAGATGGGAGCTGGTCTCAGATGAAAAGCAAGCCAAAAACAATCCAAAAAGGAAAAGAAGCCGCTGAGGCAGATCACAGTCCCTTCTCTGCTGAAAGCTGAAGAGACTAGAGAGCAAAAGTCCTCTAACCAACAAATGTTGTCAGATCAGGAGAGAAAAAATGTAAACATTCTAGTTGCAAGGTCAAGCTGGCCGCTTTGAAGAGTTCTCTCGGCTTCTCACTCCCCCCTTTGCAATCTAAAGGTACACTAGAAAGCAAGCAGGCAATGGGGAATACAGTATGGTCATAGAATCACCTCAAGACAGGAAGTGTGTCAGGAATCATGTTCTCAGGTATATTGATGTTTTATTAACTCAGGACATGACTCATATCTAGATTCGGTAAATCATTATAGGAAAATTAAATATCAGTGGTTTATAATTAGTTGATATTCAAAAGAGCTAGGAATTCTGCAAAAGTTCTCAGACTATCACAATAAAGATCTTTCGGGGTCCTTAACTTCTCTGCAATTCAGCTATTTAGCTACCCAAGAAAATTAAGCAGAAATATAGATTAACATGTGAGGAAACATATCTGAAACCTGCATTTTATGGAAAACTTATAATGGGACATGTAATAAGGATCTAATAGTCATAACATCAAGGCACAATATAATCTCCTGTCTCCCCTTTTTGTGAACTTAGCCAGTAAACAAAGTTGCAATATCTGTATTTTAATTAAAAATAACTGACAATTAGAAGATTCAGTGTGTCTTTTTTTCATCTGGTATATGAATGTATAGACCAGTTCTGCCTAACACAGTCAAACTGCAACTTGAACACCTTGTCACTTGATTATGAAAAACATGGAGTGAAATCCCGGCTATATGAAAGTCAGTAGGACTTCAATTATCTTGCAAAGCTGTGAAATATTATAGAGCTAGTCTATGGTACTTCAGCTGCAATGTTGATACCACAATTTTTTATTGCATGTATTCTCTAAGTGTTTGGAAAGCAGAAAACTAATATATGAATAATGAGAAATTAAATAAAGTTGGACGTCATGTCTGTACAGGACTGGAGTCCTGATTTAAATACTAGGAGATGTTAGCATTGTGCTACATTACATTTACATTGAAATTCCTAGTAGACAAAAGGTCAAAAAGCCAATTTTCAAATTGGTTTCAAAAGTTTTTGTAGAACTCTTCACATTTTCTACATTCATGAATACATAGGCAGAGGTAGGTATTCTTCAGAAGCATCTGTTTTAAGGATTTATATTTTTCTGCTATGGAGTTTGGTAAGTCTGGCTTTTTCAGGCAATTTTCAGGTACTTCCATCTATTGTGTTACCAAGGGGTTGAAAGTTGCAGAAGGTAAATTGAGACTCCTTTCTGAGAACTGTCCTCAATAGGCAGCCCCATCTGACTTTGTCAACCCTCCTAGTGTCCTTCTTTTTTTCTTTCTATTCCACCCCTCTTTTAGAGGGACAAGAACCCTAGAAATTTTTAACAGACAAATATTATTTGACATTTATTTTAGTCTAAAATATCTAAACATGTGGTAAAGGAAGATAGAAGAATTATAAATAAACAGTAATCTCTATGGGATATGCACTTTTTATACAAACATCACTTAAAATAATGTATGTGTATTTCAGAATTAGTAAAAGAAATCAAAAAGAATTACTGCTCACAACATGACTAAAGTGATTTGTCCTATGATGTTAAATCTTACTTCATAGTAAAACAACGCATCAACAAACAGCCAATTTAATTGAACTCAGATGTACAAAGGGATGGCACAATATGATTTTTGCCAATAACCAATGACTTACTCACTGATTTGAAATGTTTTGGTCCTTATAAATCTATTTGTATCTTCCATACTGAATTTATAGCTATATTGCTGAAGTTGGCCTTTCTCTGGAATTGTGTCAAGTGTAACTATTTATTTTATTTTACTTACTGTTTGCATTAACCTTGTGATTTTTTCTGATAGCAAAAGTGTCTTGAAAACTAACTGAAAAAAAATTAAGATCTCTGTTAAAATATTATTTCCATTCCTTCAAATTTAAAACCTGAATAGCTATCCAATGTTTTTAATCACAGTCAAATTACTTTTGGAATTTTAGCATGTCCAGAAGCAAATTCCTACATGGCCTCACTTGACTTTTACTCAGTTCAAAACTCAAGAAAATTCCTAACTATCACAGCTGAAAAAAAAAGATGAATTTTTAATTTAATATTTTCCAGTGTTCAAACGGCATAAATGTTAGACTGTGGTGTTTCAACTGTGGTGTATTTATTAATATTCTGGGTGTGTATGCATGACTTTTTGGAAAGGTTTCAAAAAACTGTTCAGATTACTTTGTATCCCCACAATTTTGCACCAAACCACATAGTATGTGATTTAAGTTATAGTACCCAACATTTGAATAAACATCTATATCTTCTTAAAAGTGTACATATGCACATGTGGGTATGTACACAAACATATACACACATGCATCAGGCACTATCTTGTCTTTAACCATTTTCTTCCTATTTGAATGTTTTCTCCCTTCAAGGGAAAAAAACAGCAAACCAAAAACATCTCCCAAACTAGAACACATATTTTAGACAAGATTAAAGCAAAATATGTTTTTTTTGTATAGTACTTTAAACCACAAAGAAACTTGTGATTCCATCTTTCTCATTATGGAAAGACATGACAGCTCCTCAGTTGTACAGCTGAGAAGAAATTAATAACCATATGCTGATATAAACCCGAAAATCTGGTCTAATACCTGTATAATATCTCTAATAGATTGTGAGATATCAGATGTAAAAATAGCATTAGTCTAGCACTGAAATTTGTAGATATACAACAGCTTTATCTAGTCATAGATATAGACTGGAAGAGCACAAAGACTTTAAATGGTAAACCACATATTTACCTAAGTTATACAAGTAGTCTTCCAGAGTGTGCTCACCTTTTCCTCCCCCTAAAACTATGCTCCCCGAGATGATGTGGATGGTATAGAATAGCAACCTGGCCATGCCCATACCCTCTACTCCCTCTCTGCAACCAGGACAATCCCAACACCACTTAATATATGAAGAAAGCCAGTAACATGTTTCTAATACTTCTTCTGCGATATAGGATATAAAATTGTCATTGTGAATTGAGTTTTGAACAAGGGAAAGTTAGTAGATACTAAAGGAATTCTCGTGCACCATGGAAATGACAGACGGAATGCTATGTCATAAGTTTTATTAGAGCAAACATACTGCTAGAACCATGCCAATACCGCAATCATAGAAGATAAACACGAAATATTACATTTAAATATTTTATTAATATATTACTATTACAGGGATTTTAGAGATCACCTCAGTAAAGGTTCTCACATCCTAGCAGCTGATTCTTCTTTTCTCCAGTAGCTTCCCACTTAAGTGGGGAACACTGATAATATTGAGAAGCCTCTCTTACCTTAAATGTGATCTGCAAGTCAATGCATGTGTAGTTTCTCGACTGAGCTTTTGGGGATGTGAATAGTGTTAGTGCAGTCTAAAAATAATGGCAATGACAAAGTTATGTACCAATACATGTTAAATACATCATAGATAAAGGTTTTTATTATAAGAACTGCTTTAAATATTTAAAACTCTTTTAGAGTTTGATGCATGTCACTGCATCGCAAGTTTTCTTGAAGCTTTCCTTTCCTTTATCAGATGGATACATCTTTCTGCCAGACATTTGCTCTATTTGTAGAGTAGTGAATATTTTGTTTCTAGTGACAGACATACAATTATATAAGACTTTTATTCATATGGTTCTAAACATACTTTGTTGTCCAGGCGGGAGTGCATGTCCTTAAATCCCACAAAAAGATTACAGAGAAGTGAGGATAAATAATCACGTTTACCTTCTGGAGAGTCTAAATAATTCAATTAGTCAAAAGAGACAGAAAGAAAAAGCAACAGAACTGCTTATACGGCTTATGCTGCTTATATTGCAGAAGTCCAGTAAGAATGAAATTATAGGAAATTATAGGTTGTATCTCAATCTTCATTCTGATCTCTTTTCAGACCTGTGCCTGGCCTCATACTATCTGTGAATGGGCTGATGCAGGAGGGTGTGTGGTGCGACTTAAATTCACTCCACTGTACTGTTGAAACACCCTTCAGACACATAGCCAGAATAAAAAACTATTCTTTTACTGAAAAGGATTTTGTTGAGGACTATGAAGATGATGAAGGGGCTGTAGCATCTCTCTTACAAGGAAAGGCTGAGGGAGCTGGGGCTGTTCAGCCTCGAGAAGAGACAACTGAGAGAGAACCTCATCAGTGTCTGTCAGTGCCTGCAGGGAGGGGTCAGAGCCTGGACCAGGTTCTGCTCAGTGGTGCCCAGAAACAAGATAAGAGGCAATGGGAAGAAACAGATGTACAGGAAGTTTCACCTGAACATAAGGAAGAACTTCTTTCCTGTGCAGTGACCACACACTGGAACAGATTGTCCAGAGAGGGTGTATAGTCTCCTTTACTGGAGGCATTCCAAAACCATCTGGACACAATCCTGTACCATGTGCTCTGGGATGACCTTATTTGAACAGACAGGTTGGACCAGGTGAGCTGCTGTGGTCCCTTCCAAACTGACACATTCTGGGATTCTGTGATGAGACTCTTCTTATGCTAAGACACCTTCTTCTAGGTATGTGGTGTTTCTGGAACCTTTGAATAGTGCGACAATCACTGAGTCCTCCAGGGGTCAGTTCTGGGGCCAGTCCTGTTTAATATCTTCACTGATGATCTGGATGTGGGGATTGAGTCCACTATCAGTAAATTTGCAGATGATACCAAGCTGGGAGCATGTGTTGATCTGCTGGAGGATAGGAGGACTCTGCAAAAGGACCTGGACAGGCTGGATAGATGGGCCAAGTCAAATAACATGAGGTTTAACAAGTCCAAGTGCTGAGTCCTGCACTTTGGCCACAACAACAGCCTGCAGCTCTACAGGCTGGGGACAGAGTGGCTGGACAGTGGCCAGGCAGAAAGGGACCTGGGAGTACTGGTCAACAGCTGACTGAACATGAACCAGCGGTGTGCCCAGGTGGCCAAGAAGGCCAATGGCCAATGAATATTGAGATACATCCTGGCCTGTATCAGGAATAGTGTGGCCAGCAGGACCAGGGAAGTGATTCCTCCCCTGTACTTGGCACTGGTGAGGCTGCACCTTGAGTGCTGTGTCCAGTTCTGGGCCCCTCAGTTTAGGAAGGATGTTGAGATTCTTCAACGCATCCAGAGGAGGGCAACAAGGTTAGTAAAGGGCTTGGAACACAAGAAGAATGGCTGAGGGAGCTGGGGTTGTTTAGCCTGAAAAAAAAGGAGGCTCAGGGGTGACCTTATCACTCTCTACAACTGCCTGGAAGGCGGCTGTAGTTGGCTGAGGGTTAGTCTCTTCTCCCTGGCAACAACCGACAGAACGAGAGGACGCAGTCCTAAGCTGCGCCAAGGGAAGTTTAGGTTAGATGTTAGAAAGAAATTCTTCACTGAAAGAGTGATTGCACACTAAATTGTCTGCCCAGGGAGGTGGCGGAGTCACCGTCCCTGGATGTGTTTAAAAAAAAGTGGACGTGGCAATCAGTGCCATGGTTTAGTTGATGAAGAGGTGTTAGGTCATAGGTTGGACTAGATGATCTTCAAGATCCTTTCCAACCTAGTTCATTCTGTGATTCTGTGATCACAGTTTTGAGGTGAAATGATGGCCAAAATCATCTTCTTATAATGAGCCACCTTAAGAAGCCTAAAGAGCTTTTAACTTCAAAGAAAACAAGTTTTTGTAGCATATTTGCTACAATATTTAACTATTTATAGAGATAAAAGAGAAAAAGTACAAAACTGGGTCAGTTGATTCTGACTAGATCAGAAAAGAAATTAAAAAGAGGTTTATACAAGCGTCTCATCCTCTTCATTTCTTGTCGAAAAACCCTGTTTTCCAAACTTGATTTCACTAACCTCAGTGCCTCTGAGAACTTCTCTTTTCCATTTCCTCTTGTTCGTGTGAAGCTTTTGTTTCTGTAGTTCCAGATTTGTCATTGTCGATCTCCTTCTTTGTTCCTTTCGAAAATCTTTCTATCCTCAGAGGAGCTACAGTTTCGCAGCTCACTCCTGCAAATCTTTCACCTGCTATATCCTTCATTCTCTCCAAAATGCTATTTTCATTCAGCAGGATCAAATTATTGTGAAAGGCAGTAAAAATCTCCCTTTCACTTCTGCAAGTTTTACCTAATCCTATAAGTCTGTTGGTAGAAGAACTACCATGCAGACTGAGAAAACACAATAGAAATGGCATTGATTGTCACAATGGTCATGTACGAGTGAGGAAGGGAGAGAAGTTGAACATATTTTTACAAGAACATCTGTCATAAGGATCTTTGTGACTAGTATTCACCAGTGCATCCCTCCGTGACTGCACACCTGGCAGTTAGTGCAACTATTGAACAGTTTTGGCAGAGCATGGGCTCTGTAGTAGTAGATTTTAGTGTAGATGCAACTGAGTTTTTCATATTTCTTTGGATTTAGGGAGGACATCATAGAGGATGGTTAGAGTTGGAAGAGACATTAAAGATTATCTAGTTTTGATGATAAATGCAGGCAGAAAATATAGGGCTGTATTTCTTTATCTGAGATGCTTAAATTTTAAATACTTGCAGATGGGAAGAGCAGAAAAGAGACTGATAAACGCAAATAATATTATTCATATAATCCATCACTATTCCTCTTTTTCATTTCCTACAGATGTTTTCCTCTGAAAAGTTGTACTTGGTGTAACATCTAAGGAACATTGGACGTCTCAATTTTTTTTTCTATTTTCTTTTTCTTTTCGTTTTTCAAAAGTTTCATATGGAAATTAAGGAGAAGACAGGACAGTGTTTTTTGACATTGTTCATGAAAGGGCAAAATGGCTTGTTGAAGAAAAATAGGAGTGAATATAAACAAAGTAGTGAGAAATCAATTATCACTCATTTTATAATGGAGAGTCAATGACACTTCTTGAAGTGCATCTTTTATTATCAAATATATTTTAAAAAATGAAATATCTGACAATCTAATTTTTTGGGTCTTTTGTTGAGAATTAACTTTATAGATAAAATGGAAGCAATATTAAGAGTTTTACCACATTCATTGCTGCTGAAATTGTTTTCCATATAGTTATCACAGAAGTAATTTTTATGTTTATCATATTATGATTTAGAACTCCCATGCTATCTATATGGAATGTTATCTATAGATCTGTATTTTGAAAATATGTGTTACAGTGTCTTGTCTGAAAAATGAAAATTAGCTGTTAATAATTTTTTTCATGCTATGTAACTCAAGAGTCAGGCAGTAGATGTTCTTTAAGAAAGAAAAATAAAGAAATCTGTAATATATAACAGAGTATAGAAAATATTTCATATTGGTTTTATGTCAAGACTGTGCAACATGAATTCACAGTGACAAATACTTTCTTATATAAAAAAGACTAACTTTTCATACTACTGGTCTGCAGCATGTGATCAGCTTCATATTTCAGTGTTTTGATTACATTTAATTCACAATGATGAAGGTATAAATAAATTTAGATTTGCGTAGAAGATAAATTTTGGTTTAAAGTGAGGGCAATCAATGGTAGCTTTACAGGTGAGAAGCGGCTACATAAGCTTATTGAAAAAATAAATTGAAGTAAACTATATATCAGTAATGAGAAAAATACTTCTTATGTACATCATCTTAAATTAAAAAAAACCAAAACCAACATACCATTAAAAAACCCCCAGGTTGGACACACATTTTTCCCAGTTTCTGTAGAAGTTCCAAATCACAGTAAAATAGATCACATCAAATGACAAACCATTTTAAAGTTCCTAATGTTACTAGTACCTATTTTGCTCAAGTTGATAAATTAAGTGTAAATAACATTCTATGATTAATTTTTAAACCTGATCCTTTTATGAGGATATGGAAGCCTTTTCCTCCAGGTTCACTAGTCAAGTAGTCTGAAAAAAGTTAACTTCAGTATTTATTAGGCAATCAGTTTTAAAAGTTGTCTTAAAGATAATATTTTCAAACCTCAATTAATTTTTATACTTTCATCGCAGCCCACAGTACAGTATTCTTCCAGTGCACTGAAGATACGTAGTATGAACATTGTTTTAATGCTAAGTAGTTCTAACTTCCTTTCAAAATAAAGATCAGGCACATTATCATACTCACCAACACTATCATCACACTTTTCCTGATTTTAAGGAGCAAGTACTCCACCCTCAATCCCTCAATATATTTAAATGATTGTAAGTGCGATCTTATGTGAACTATTCTGGAGTTGCATTCCATTACTATGTTTAAATAGAGCGTAAAATCTAATAAATTATTAGTTGCATTTTGGGTTTGTATGTGTGTCTATACCATCACTATAATATCTCAAATGGCAGCAATGGCAACTTAGCCAGGTAATAAAGAAAATTGCTCTTTGTAAGTCCTAAAATAATCATAGATCACTTCTCAGAAGTTTATTTCAAATAATTTAACTGATTTAATTAACCCCAAAGTAAACACATTAATTAGGTCCTAGTGAAACAAAAATTGGGACATTCTGGGATAATGAATAAGTGGCAAAGAGTGACTGAATTATCTTTAATCTCATTTTTCAAGGGAATCATCATGAATAAGTCTTGCATTTATAATTTTTAAAAAACTTTAAAGTAGCTGTCACTCCCAACAGAAATATCCACCTGGGTAATAATTTTGTCTCTCTTCGTCCCCACCAGCCTCATAAAATCCAGACAAAAAAACCCCCATAATAATTGACCAGTAATAATATAGAAGTCATGCCATAAAATATCAATTAATGGAAAAGGCTTTGTTCTTCAAAAACTGTTCTCACCCTGCTGCATGACATTAATTAACATATTTTAGGAACTCCTGAGAATACAGACAGAATTACTCATGGTCTCACATGTACCCAGCATGGGTAAACCTTCACTCTGTAGCAACAAATTAAAGATTTTATATCTTAACTTGTAGGGAGTCAGAAATTACGAAGGACAAGGTTTCAGGTCAACATCCTGCATATCAGTATCATTATCATTCCTCTTCACGCCATCACTAGAACTTAATAAATCTTTCGCCTTAAGTGGAGGCTAATATTTCCTAAATACTTTCCTGCTTTGTCTGAAGCTCAAATACTTTGCAGATAGGACAGCTGTTTTGGTTTTCATGGTAATTGAGTTGAAAGTATTCACAATGAACCTATTTATTTTTAAGCAGTCCAAAATACTCTGTGTATTGACTCAAGATGAAGAAGAATTTCTTGATGAAGAATAAACTCTCTGGAACATTAAATGAAGGATTATTCATATATTCAGAAAAGTATTACATCTGCTGACCTAAATCCTCATATAAGAAAAAAGCATAATCTTTAAACTTCCATTGAGGTAATGCTGATTTACTATGATTAATTACCTACAGCATTCTACTTTCTTTGATCACTTGTTCAAGATGATTAAATAGAAAAAATTACCTCATGACAATGCATTTTTTTATTATTATTTTTCAGTACAAAAGTGAAGTCATGGTAACAGAAAGTTTTAGAAAAACTTTCCTTGCTCCACGTGTGGTAATTGCCATTTGTGTATATTTTCTTTGCAGATAAATGTAATTTTTTTACGACAAAACTTCTAGCCGATCTCTGTGACAAGAGAGGCATTTCCTGCATGGAGGTGTCATTTAATGCACAAAGGGAAACAATAAAATATTTTCTAACTGTCAGCTTTAAGAGCTGAAGGAAACCCAAAGTTAATTTGGCATCTATATTTTTCCTATATTTTTGTTTTCTATCAGATTCAGATTTGAAATGGTAGATTTAAAAGTAGTAGAGTGGTATGGTTTGTTTAATTTAATTCACTGCCTTTTTGTGGTGAGGAAAATCTAAAGCAAACAAACCAAATTTACGACAAATGAAAAATAACCAAATAACTGTGGAGATGGAGAGTTAATTACTTTTTAGGTTAAATACATACTTGAATAAAAACAAAAATACAAGGAGGAAAAAACCCAGAAGTAATGAATATAAGGTGAAGTACCTTGTAATTTAAAGGAAAGTTAGAATAGAGCTTCCGAATTTTTTTTGTCACATTTAACTTCTAGAGTTTAAATAAATTTAAATCTCAATGTTTCAGATAATGTTGAACTAACTAGGGACTGAGCAACAAAGCAATTTAGGAAAATGGCTTAGAAACCAATTTTTTAAACATCTACTGAGGTGATTTTTTGAAGGAAGAAGTCTTTGTTAGAAACATTAAAAAGTTAAAAATTGAATTTAAAAACTGTCAGGTTTATCAACTTGTTTCAAGAAGAAGCAGCTTAATTTCTAATTTTCAAGAATTCAGGAGTACTCATACTTTAAAAAGTAAGAGAGAGAGAACGGAGCAAGTTGTTTAACTTACAGGGTGAAATTCATCCTGCGCACAGATGAAGAGACTATATGTTAAACCTGAATTTTTATATAAGCACAGGCTCTTAAAAAAACTTGGTAGAGCTTGCATCAACAGGTGAAATTTATGTCTGAAAAGAGTATTTGTAACACTGTTTATATGACCAGATATATACCTGAAATAATCATTCTGACACAGGTTATTAATTTGTCAAAACATGTATAAATGGCCAAAAGACAAACGAGAGTAAATTGAAATTCTCCACTGGATATGGTTGTTGAATTTTACTACAAAGAGATCCAAATGTTGCAAAGGTTTCTGGTGTTCTTGTCAATTTACATTTTATCTGGCCTGACTTCCTCCTTCATAATGAAAAGAAAATTCAATCACAACTACCTTGTACGTTTCCCGGACTTAAAAAAAATAAAACCTGTCGTTTGTTTAAAAGAATGCCTTAGATAGAGTTGCTATATGAAAAAGCAAGAAACAGCCATAGGGTAAACCAAGCATCCAATAAACTGTAAATCTTTTTCCTTTACACTTCTACGCTACCTAGTGCTAGGTTGTATAGATATCACAGGTTTTCCTTACTGAACTAGCTTCTGAAAGCAGGTATGACCCAATGCAGGTCTGAAGAGCAAACAGAATCAACAAGGATTGCTTTGTTTGAAAAGCTATTGAATTCAGAGAAAAAGTGTGCATTGTGATAGTGGTAGAAGGATGTTTTGCAGGGAAGTAGAAAAATAATATTGTGCTCATTGTTGAACTAAACATATCATAGAGTCATAGAATTTCCTGGGTTGGAAGGAACCTCAAAGATGATTTAGTTCCAACCCCCTGCCATGGGCAGGGACAGTTTCCACTAGACCAGATTGCTCAGAGCTTCATCCAACATGGCCTAGAACACTTCCAGGGAGGGCACATCCACTTCTCTGGTCAACCTGTGCCAATGCCTCACTGCCCTCCCAGTAAAGAATTTTTTCCTAATATCTAATGTAAATGTGCCCTCTTTCAGTTTGAAGCCATTGCCCCTTGTCTTATCACTGTGTGCTTTTGGTAAATACAATATATACAATGATATATAAGAATAATAAATCTATAAAATGCATACTAATATATAATATGCTATCATAATATACTATAATAATAAATATATTCTAAATGTCTAACTGAACTTATCAAAGCATCTCAAGGATCTGTGACTTCATAACTTTTAAACTTTCTTACCATCTTTCAATGCAATCTCTTACTGTATACAGAATCTAGCTTCAGCTCCTATTTTGATAATAAGCCACTAGTATTCTATCCCCTACCAGAAACAGCTGAAACTAAATCAAAACAGACACACAAAAATAAACCCCTGAAACAACCAACTCAAAACCTTAAGCCACCACCATATGAATTCCTTGGGAAACAAAGTTCAGGTTTGCAAAGACAAGCATTCAGAAGACAGCAAGCACCAGTCGTTATTGCATGACTTTTTACTTTTATTAGCTTGTCATATTATACAAGACAGCCTGCATACTGTCTCTGGATTTAAAAAGACTTCTACAGAATAACGATCTGTTATTTTCAGATGAGTTTTTTCTCATGTGAGTTTTTTTTCCTGAGGATCATTTTAACTGGTATTAATCCTACGATTAATACCTGTACTCCTATAATAGGAAAAGTAGTATTGATTTTCTTGAACAAATATGAAGCTCAGATTAAGGTCAGAAATTATTAGTTTATTGGCATGACCATTTGAAATGGCTGGATATTTTGAACAGCTAAATATTTTATAGCAGATGCTCAGAATACAATAATGTTGTGTTAGTGGATTTCTCAGAAAATCTGAAAAGCAGACCCTGTCCTATATCAGTTTGGGAATCAGGAAAAACATATTAGAATGCCTCATGAAAGGTCATCATCCTTAAAGAAGCATATAAACCTGTGCAGGCATCTAGAATTCAAACAGTGATGGGACATTTTTCCATTGCTCTCTGTGCAATACTTTGTCAGTCTTGTCATCCCTTTTCCCTCTTCTACTTTTTAAAAGCCTTTTCATATTACTCTCCATTGAAATGAAGAATCTTTGTGCTGTCTGATCCAGGGAATATTAAGAATCCAGAGAGTTTCCTTGCTGCATTTTCAAATAATCCACCATGAAGACTCATGCTTTATAAGACTATGTTGGAAATAGCTTTAAATTTACTTTAGTTTTTTAAGGATATATGCTTGTCACAGAAAAAAATATGTGGAAAATATTTATATTTGGCACTGCTCTGAAGAACTAAATGTAATTTTTGTTGTTTCTGTCAATCTGTATCCTGGTCTACTTTCCAAATAATTTCCTCCCTCAAAGTGGGGTGGATTTTTTTTTTATCAAATTCATATCTTACTGTGTTGGTTAGGACACAAATTTAGGAGGAAACAACCCAAAAAGTGCATCTCTCTCTCTTGCCTGCCAGGCAAGCAGGTCCCCGCAGCCCCTCCTCCCACAGGTTCGGGAAATAATTTTTCAAATGAAAGTGACAAAACCTCCTGTTTATTTAACAAACAGAGTCCCCTGCAGGCATGGGGCAGAAAAGGATATTGAACCCTCACCCATCCCCTAAAGAGGCTGGTGGATTTTATATAGTCCCTTTTGTCTTTAAAACTTAGCTGCTCCCTCAGTCCTGAGCCAGGCAAGGTCTAGCGAGCTCCCCTAGAGAGTCCCGCCAAGTGTCCTGGAGATGATAAGCTGGTCTTGGACGAAGAAACAAGTTGAAAACGGTCCAAAAAGGAACAGAAGCCACTGAGGCAGATGGCAGTCCCTTTCTGCTGAAACCCGAAGAGCTAGAAAGGAAACTCTCCCCTCTCCCCTCCTAGCTGGCAAAAATTGCCAGCCCAGAGAAGAAAAAGTATGTAAACATCTAACTGCAAGGTCAAGCGAGCCGCTTTGAAGAGTTCCCCAGGCTTGTCTCCCCCACTTCGTGGTTTAAAGGTACAAACCTATGTCTGGGCATAAAGCAGATGATAGGGGATACAGTATCATAAAGTCACCCCAAGACACTTACACTCTAGGATTGTGTTTCATGGAAGAAAAAAAGACATGAAATTTAATGCATTCCTAAATGGGAGAAGGGAAGAGAGTAGTGCAGTGCAGGAACACCCTGAATTTGGTTCTGTGTAAACTAGAAAACAAGAAAAACACTTAAACAATTGCTTCATTATATAAAGATTTATATTGTCTGGAGATGCCATGTGAGGAATTCTTTATCTTTGTCAAAACAATTGCCTCCCAAGGTGAGAACCAGAAGGCCAAGCACTGCAGGGTGTGTACAGCTGTGGTGGATCCTCTCACATCCCTCCTCGGAAATCTGCATGCTCAATTCTCTCTCTGAAATGCTTATAAACCAACACACACAGCATGGGGAACACATAGGAAGAGTTAGAGATCTGAGTGTGGTCAGAGGGCCGTTATGTCATTGGGATTTAAGAGATATATTGGGACAGCTTGCATGACTGGAATGCCGTCATGAATGGCTAATGTACCTTTTAGGAAAGACAGGCCAGCAAGGTTAGGTCGTGCAGGTGCTCTATATGTGAGAAAACAAACAGTATGTATTGACCTCTACCTAGAAGTGGATGAAGCACAAGTCAAGAGCTTATGGGTGAGAATTCAAGGGCAGGCAAACATGGGTGACACTGTTATGTGTGTTTACTACAGGCCAGCTGATCAGGAAGAGGAAGACAATTAGGTCCTCTACAAAGAGCTGGAAGCAGCCTCATGATCACAGGCCCTGGTTCTCATGGCAGACTTCATCCTCTCTGAAACCTGCTGGAAAGGCAGCACAGCAAGGCAGATGCAGTGCATTGAGGATCACTTTTTGACACAGGTAGTGGAGGTCCAATGAGAAGAGGTGTGCTGCAAGACCTTTTATGAATAGAGGAACAAGGACTGGTTGGGGATGTGGAGTTTGGGGGCAACTTTGGCTGCAGTGACCATGAGGTGGTGGAGATTAGGATCTTGAGTGAAGGAAGCAGGGCAAAAAGTAGGAATAAACCCCTGGACTTCAGGGCTAACCCTGGTCTCTTCAAAGACCTCCATGGAGGAATCCCATGGGATAGGGCTTTAGAAGGCAGGGAGGTCCAAGAGAGCTGGATAGAATATTCAGTCATCACTTCCTCCAAGCTCAAGATCAGTGCATTACTATGAGTATGAAATCAAGCCAAGGGGGCAGGAGACCTGCATGGATGATAAAAGAGCTTCTGGCAAAACTCAGAAGAGGGAAGATTATGGAATGTGGAAAAAAGACACACCACATGGGAGAAATATAGGAATGTTATCACGTTATGCAGGGATGAGACAAGGTTCACTTCAATTTACATCTGACAAGGGATAACAAGGACAAGAAGAACAGCTTCTTCAAGTACACCAGTGGCAAAAGGAAGACCAGGGGAAAAGTGGGGCAGCTCCTGAATGAGGTGCCCTAGTGACAGAGGATACAGACAACGTGGATGATTTCTTTCCTTCAGTCTTTACTGCTAAGGCCAGCTCTTGGGAATTACACACCTGGAAGTCAAGATCTCTCTTCTCTTGTCTGGAGAAAGGATGGCTTTCCCTTCATTGAGGAGGATTGGGTTAAAGATCATTTGGGCAAGCCTGACACCCACAAATCCGTGGTCCCTGATGGGCTGTGCCCATGAATGCTGAGGAAGCTGGCAGATGTTATTGCTAAGCCACTCTCCATCATGTTTGTAAGGTCAAAGAGACCGGGAGAGGTGCCTGAGGACTGGAGAAAAGCCAGTCACTCTAGCCTCCAAACAGGGCAAGAAGGAGGACCCAGGGAACTACAGGCCAGTCAGCTTCACCTCAGTCCCCGGGAAGTTGATGGAACAGCTCATCTTGGATGTCATATCTAAGCATGTGGAGGAAAAGAAGGTTGTAAGGGGTAGTCAATATGGATTCACCAATATCTGACCAATCCAATTGCCTCTATGACAGCAGGACTGGCTGGATAGAGGAAATGAAAGCAGGGGATGTTGTCTCCTCATCAAGTCCTCTGACATTGTCTCCCATAACATCCTCATAGGAAAGCTCGGGAAGTGTGGGTTGGATGAATGGAGAGTGAGGTGATTGGAAACTCTCTGGATGTCAGAACTCAGAGAACTATGATCAGCAACATTGTCTGGTTGGAGGCCTGTAGCCAGTGGTGTTCCCCAGGGGTCAGTAGTGGGACCAGTCTTTTTCAATTTGTTTGTCCATGACCTGGATGAAGGGACAGAGTTTGCTGAGGATACAACTGAGAGGAGCAGCTGATATACCAGAAGACTGTGCTGCCATTCAGCCACACTGGGCCAGGCTGGAGAGGTGGACAGGAAGGAACCTAATGGAGTTCAACAAAGGCAAGTGCAGGTCCTGCACCCCAGGCATCACCACAGGCTGGAGACTGACCTGCTGGAGAACAGCTCTGGAGAGAAGCACCTGGAGGACCTGGTAGACAAGTTATCCATGAACCAGCAGTGCCTTTGCAGCCAGGAAGGCCAATGGGATCCTAGTGTGCATCAGAAAGAGCATTGCCAGCAGGTCAAGGGAGGTGATCCTTCCCCTCTGCCCAGCCCTGATGAGGCACATCTGGAATGCTGCATCCTGTTCTGGACTCCTTAGGACAAGAAAGACAAGGAGATATTGGAGAGAGTTGAGTGGGAGCGATGAAGAAGATGAGGGGTCTGGAGCATCTGTTATGAGGACAGACTGCAGGAGCTGGGCCTGTTTCGCCCAGAGAAGAGACAGCTGGGAGCAGTTCTTATCAGTGCATGCGAATATCTTAAAGGCTGGTGTCAAGAGGAGCCAGATTCTCCAATGGTTCCCAGCATCAAGACAAGAGGCAATGGGCACTGAAATACTGACGCTTCCATCTGAATATAATGAAAACTTCTTTACTCTGAGTGTGACAGGGCAGTGGAAACAAGCTGTCCAGTGAGATTGTGGAGTCTCCCTCACTGGAGATATTCCAAACCTGCCCGGATGTGATCCTTTGCAACCTTCTCGAGGTGACTCTTCAGGTCCCTTCCAATCCCAACCATTCTGCGATTCTGCAATAACATTAGAAAATGGATAGTTCTTATCTCAATTGGATGTTCAGTACAAAGGAATTTGCATAACTCCAATACTAAGAATTAATACCCAGCTGATTAAAATTCATGCCACTTATCCATATTTTCAAACCTCATTCAATCAGACCATAATACCAACGTCAGGTAAATGAAGTACAAAAATGTTATAAAACTTTCTCTTAGAAGGATGCAAGGAGCAGATTCAGTCTGTCTTTTTTACAGAATGTAATTAATAATTCCTCAAGTAAGTATTTTGCTTTTGGTAGACTATATGCCAAGTAAGTACATATAAAAAGACATGAAAGAATCTTGCTGTAGCTAATTTATTTCACTCCTTCCCAAGTATTGTGAAATACTATGCAAAACTGGCATCCAGTCTACTTGATGATGAAAAAAATAGCTCATTTAATTCATTCTGAATTTATGAAATCCTATGGTCTATAAACGATGTTGTATCATTAGGTTAGTGTCTGCTCCAGGATTCATAGTATTTTGAAGAGGAATGATTAAGGATGTTGTTAGTAAATCTACAAAGAACAGGACACACAGCATTTAAACATTACCGTATCATCTGTGCAACAAATGTTCAGCATCATTATGTTTCCACAATAGCAATTTGCTATTGCTCTGTGGGGTAAGCAATCAATACAGGCAGGCAATGCTTTTTATATCCACAGAAAGAGAGTACAGTTTAGTCTGTTTCAGCCTTTGCAAAATCAATAGGCATGTCTCTTTATATGGCAGACAATCAGTCTCAGTTGCAGATGAGACTGACAAGGTGTGGGCTATAATTAACACAGGAAAGCCTTACACAATGTTCATGCCTTTGTTTGTAAAATGTCATTCAACTTTTTACTGAGCATTAAATGTAAATATTGTTTATATCCCTAATGCACAAGGAGCAGCCTAGAATTTTAATTGTTTCACAGCAAAATAACAGCCTCTAAAAGTGATGCTGTAAAAGTTTTTAGTGGAGTACTCAAAGTGTGCTTAATATTTATCTGAATCTGGATATGGAGAAAAACTTTATATTCAAAACACATAAACAGATTTCAAATCACACTCTGACCTCAATCAAAGTGCATACAAATGGCTCTGCAGAGAGTGTTGCCATCAGAAACAGATAATTTTCTCCTTCAGACTGGCAATTTGTCCTTACTCTTTGTCTTGGGGATGGGGTGGTTTTGTTTTTGTTTTTTATCCCAAGCCATTTTTGGTTATTTTGTTTTATGTCTTGGGGGGTTTTGTGTCTTGGGATACTCCTCCAGGAGTATCGTGATGGGTGAGAGCCAGCCTGGGATTTCCTGCGAGAGTTGGGGGGGGGTGAGGGGTGATTGTGTCCTTCTGGGCAGGATATTTGGCTCCACAGCCACGAAATGTGGTGTCTCTGACCAGAGATACTGTTGTCTTGTGGGTTTTGCCTGTTTCTTTTTTTTCCTTCTCCTTCGGCACTGTGCCTGGGCTTACTGGCTTGTTTCTCTGCTTCTCTGCTTCTTGGGAGCACCGGGAACACCCCATCCGCTGCCAAGGGCTGCCCCCCTCTGCATACCCCGACCCCAGGATCAGCCATCGCTGATGAGCCACCCAGGGGAGTGATTCCCTGCCCAGCCCCACTGTTATCTGCTGCTGCTGCTTTAGGTCTTCCTGCTACACCGTAACCCGACAATGGGCCACCCCATGGCTCCTGCTGCAGCAACGGGCTTTCTGATACATTTCGTTTGCTACTCCGGGATCTTCTCAGCTCTGCTGTTCCTGCTTGCTGCTTCCCAGGTTCCTGCTAGAGCTCAGTGGGGGAATCACTGCACTGGCCCTGCCTGGCCGGGAGCCAACAGCGCCCCTGCTGGCTATGGCCTTAACTACACCAAAGGGGAAAGTGCCTGACAGCCCAGGGAAGGCTGGTACTGGGTTTCTGGTTTTGTTTGTTGCTGCCATTTGTGTTGTTTGTTTACCTTGTTATACATACACATACTAGTAAATAACTGTTATGCCTTTTCCCATATCTTTGCCTGAAAGTCCTTTAATTTCAAAGTTATAATTTGGAGGGAAGGGGGTTGCATTTTCCATTCCAAGGAAGGCTCCTGTCTTTCAAACCAGGACATTATTGCACTGAAGAAGTAGACCCCACCCATTCTTTTTCCCATTCCAGCTATCCTCTGGACAGTCCTAAGGAATCAAAAAGTAAAGTCTGTTGATCCATGAATCATAGAATCATAGCATGTTAAGGGTTGGAAGCGACTTTAAAGGTCACCTAGTCTCAACTCCGCTGCCATGGGCAGGGACACCTCCCACTACAGCAGGTTGCTCAAGGACTTATCTAACCTGGCCTTGAACATTGCCAGGGTTCAGGCATCCACAGCCTCCCTGGGGAACCTGTGCCAGGGCCTCACCACCCTTACTGTAAAGAATTTCTTCCTAATATCTAACATAAATTTCCTATTTCAATTTGTACTGATTACTCCCTGCCCTGTCACTACAGTTCCTGGAAGCCCCCTCCAGATACCAGAATGTGCTTTGAGGTCTCCACACAACCTTCTCTTCTCCAGACTGAACAGCCCCAACTCTCTCAGCCTGTCTTCATATGGGAGGGTCTCCATTCCCCTCATCAACTTCATGACCTCCTCTGGACTTGCTCCAATCGTCCCCTGTCCTTCCTGTGCTTGCAACCTCAGAGCTGGATGCAGCACTGCAGGTGAGGTCTCACAAGAGCAGATAGAGGGGTAGAATCACCTCCTTTGACCTGCTGGCCATGGGGGTTTGGATACAGCCCAGGATTTGTTTGGCTTTCTGGGTTATGAGTCCTCACTGCCAGCTCCTGTTGGGTTTTCATCAACCAAGACCCCCAAGTCCTTCTCCTCAATGCCATTCCAAATCACTCAGTCTTTTAGCGTGTCTGGGATTGCCCTGGCCCCTTGCATTTGGCCTTGTTGAACTTCAGGAAGTTCCCATCTCTCCAGCCAGTCTCAGTCCCTCTGGATCCACCCCTTCTCTCCAGCATATGACTGCACCACAGAGCTCGGTGTCATCAGTGACCCCACTGTCCATGGCTCCAACAAAGCTGTTGAGCAGAATCAGCCCCAGCACTGACCCTAAGGGACCGCACTCATCACCGGTCTCTACGTGGACAATGAGCCATTGGCCACAACTCTTGGCGTGAGGTCATCCAGCCAGTTCCTTATCCACTGAGTGGTCCATTCATCAAATCCATGTCTCTCCAAGTTAGAGACAAGGATGTCTCTAACAGGGCAGGAGAGCGCCAAATGCTTTGCAGAAGTCCAGGTAGATGATGTCAGTTTTTCTGCCCCCATACTCCAACACTGTAGACCCATCTTAGAATGTCACCAAATTTGTCAGGCATGATTTGCCCTTTGCAAAGCTATGTTGGCTGCTACAAATCACCTTTTCCATATGTCTTAGCACAGGAGAATCTCCTCCATGAATCTTGCCTGGCCCAGAGGTGAAGCTGACTAGTTTGTAGTTCCCTGGGTTTTCTGCTTTCCTTCCTTCACTGGCACCCACATGGAACACTAATATTGGTTAATAATCAGTGGGTTTAAGTAGGCTTGGCAGCTTTTCAATAACATGCTTGATCTCGGCTCCCGGAAGGCAACACACCTCCCTCAAAAGCGAGTCAGGTTGGTAGGTGAGTGCTTTAGTGCCTCTTATAGTGGAGTCACCAGCTACTATCCCCACCCACCCTTTCTCGGTTGAACTAGTTGTTAATGTCTTTATTCACGGAGCAGAGTGAGCGGCTCTAGTTAGCTCTAGCTGTTCTGCCAGTGTGCTGGGTGTTTCCTTGTTAGTCTGTAGAGCTACCAAGCAGTTCTGGGTGGAGATGTTCGTCTGTGTGTGTGTGGGGGGGAATGTCTAGCTTTGCAGGAAACCTCTTCCTTTTATTTGTTTCCTTCCTCTTCTTTTTGTTAATTTTTTTTTTTCACTACTTCGCAACCTTCTGTGTTAATGCTCTCCCTCCCTTCCATGTGTGCTGGGAGTGAATTTTTGGCCTCTCCTCAGTGGGCTGGGGTTCCCTCGCCACCAGGGTTTTGAACCAGCTGTCCATCCTGGAGTAGCGTGCCAGTTTTACACTATGTGGGTGTAACCAATCTGTGTATTCTATTCCCCTCTATATCATTTCTGAGTGTTGTTTGCAGTAGTTGTCCAGTGTGCACTCGACACCCCAGGCTACAAGCCGGGTGTTAAATGAGGTAAGGGAGGAGAGGCAATCCTGCAAGGTGGGTAAGTATTCCTTTTTCTTCACAAATGACTCAGCCTTGATAACTCCCTTCTGGGAAGCACCAGCACAGCCACACTCATGGGTTTTCCTGAGCTCAGGAACCTCCCAGTACAGCTCGACCCAACAGTTACCCCTGCCACTGCTATGACCTTGTGGAACTGATGATCTTAGCCAGGCTTTTACTCGTGAGTCATCACTTCCTGTAACACTATAGAACAAATCCCAACATCATCTGGAGTTTTCATTTAGAACTGAAATTTCAATAATTGTTAACTTGTAAAATACTAAAAACAGGATTTAATTACATATTTAATTTTATTCTTGATTTTTGTTCGTTTTTGCATTTTTTTCATATTTGTGTTTTCATGCAGTATAGAACTTTTCAGTCAGAAACCTAAAACTGTTCATTTGAAAAAACATGCAGTTGGATTATTTTCTTTGGTTGGTTGATTGGTTTTTAGAGTACTTATGATTCAACACTTTTCTCAAGTCCTTGTATAAAGGGGTCATCCAGACCTTACACAGAGATGAGTAATATTACATTCAATAAAATTTGTAATCGTACCACTGTGTTCAGCTGACTTCATTTGTGTACAAGGTCTTTAGAACCTCTAAAAAGGTGGTTGGTATGGAAATACAAAGTACTTTCTTGAAACAAAACTTCATTGCTAACAACTCTACCTACTATATGAGCAAAAAAACCCCCAAAAGCCAGAACATCCAAGTACTTTCTTATGGAACTTTACTCTAAGATACATTTAAATCAGTATCTGCAATTTATTTTCATTTAAAATACTACACTTAAGGCTTTAATTTAATTTAATTAGAAATATGAATAATTTCATAAGCAAGAACCTCAGAAGAGTTATTTTAAGAATCTCTGTTTCAAAAAATAAGAGAGAAAGGTCAGAAGTACAAAAAATTACTGATGACATGTGTCCATGTACGGATCTTGTACTTGTGATTTTCTAGAACAGTTTTGTCTTTTAGACTTCTGACAAATACTGCAGCTTATCAATGGGTAATTAAGTGACAACATTTATGAGAGTACAGCTTTCAGTGAGATCTGTTTGAAGTTTTTGTGCTGAATTTTTTAAACATGCCATTTTTAGTAGCTTTTTAAAGCTGTTTCATCTTATCTAATATTTTCATCAACACTAAAGAAGCTATCAGTAAAATTCTTCATGTGTTTTTCTTATTTTTTTATCTTTTTGCTGCTAAGATTTCTTTTATTTTAAATACCCCACCTTTCACTCTTTTTCCTGGATGTTTAAAATGCTCTTCAGTATTAACTATTTGGGATGACATTCATTGATTATTAGTTCCTTTTTGCGCTTTAACCACAGTAAAACTGAGGCTCATTAGACGCTAACATTTAGACTCATTAGCCTATGAGTCCCTGTGTATCATGAACTCATGAACCGGAGTCTTTTGCCTTGATAGTGTCTCAGTTTGCCTTCTGATCCAGCAGGTGATGCATTCAGAGAGATAAAGGGATGAAGTTCTCAAAAACCCAGCTCCTTACAGCTACAGACAGCACTGGTTCCCTCCAAAACTTGAAGTGGTCATAATTTGTTAAAACATCTTTAATTCCTTTGATTTTTTCCTGTAAAATAATAACCAGTGGCTTCAGGCCTCTAGGAAATAAGAAATACAGAGGAAACCCTCTGCTTTAATGGTACAGAACTGGTTGATGCATAAGTGACATTTCAAATCTCCACCAGAAGCAATTTAGGAGAGTGCTCTTTACTGGCTTTTAGATGGTGGCCTTGAAGCATCAAAAGTCACAGAAGATTTGAAACATACTCATAGGTATAATCTTTTGACCTCTAGTGATAACCTAAATAGTCACCTCTTCTGACAAATATTTTAAAGATGTGTCTAATTAATCAAGCAGCTTTGCTTTGCATTGTATTTCTTTCTTTTTCTGCTTCCTGTGGAAGCAGGCTGGACAGTGCTATTTTCATGTGTACTTCTGTCACACTGCTGGATCAGTGCAGTCTTCAAACCACAGTCTACACCCATTCCATCAAGAGTGGATGTTCACCTCCCTTGCATATATTTTTATCTATTACTATTATTATTATTATTATTACTACTACTATGAGCAACAGGTTCAGTAATAAAGGACGTTCCTTGATTGTAAGAGCCATAGATGTAGTTACCTTGTACCATAAGGAAAAGTGGATTTATAATATTTATTCCAAAGAAAAAATGAGGATGATAACCCACTTGGGAACTAATTAACATACCCCAAGACCTTTTGATGATCTTCGCCTGTGTCTCTGTAAAGCATGGTCTTATTACTTGCATACTTCAAAGGAAAGTTGAGAAAAAAAACATAGAACAGTGAAAACTTCAGATGCCAGTATAGAGATAGATTCATAACATGATTATAATAAGCTCTTCAGGCCAAGTTATAATATACTTTCAATAGAGTTTAGAATATATTATTTTAAATAGAAACCATTTCAAAGTTTTCCAATTAGATGTAGTTGTTTTGTTTTTTGTTTTTTTTGTATCCCAAAGAAAAAATAGTTGAGATAATGCCTTAATTTATATAAATATATAAACCCCATCTCAATATATATAGAAAGAAAATGAAATACAGCTCCAGAGAAGGAGACCCTTCACACTTCCTGATTCTGAAGTTATAAACAGTTTTGGCATATTTTGTACCTGCAAATAGAGCCAATAGGTTGTTCTGTCAGTAAGGATGACTTAGTCTTAGAATTATAGAATAATTTAGGTTGAAAAAGTCCTTTGAGATCACTGAGTCGAACTGTAAACCCAGCAGTGTGAAGTCTATGACTAAACCATGTCCCTAAGAATCATGTCCACAGGTTTTTAAAATACCTTTGGGGACGGCAACCCAATCACTCTCCTGGGCATGCTGTTCCAGTGCTTGATAAACATTCCCATGAAGAATTTTTTCTTAATATCCAATATAAATCCCATGGTGTAATTTGAAGGGATTTCTTCTTGTCCTTTCACTTGGAAGAATGAACAAATACCCCACCTCATCATAACTTCCCTTCAGATTGTTCTGGAGAACAAGAAGCTTCCCCCAAACCTCCTCTTCTCCAGGATGATCCTCCCCAACTCCCTCAGCTGCTCCTCATCAGACTTGTGCTCCACACCCTTCCCCAGCTCTGTTTCCTTCTTGGGACACATTCCAGCCCCTCAATGTGTTTGTTCCAGTGAGGGGCCCAGAACTGGACACAGGATTTGAGGTGTGGCCTCACTGGTGCCCAGTACAAAGGGATAATTGCTGCCCTGGTCCTGCTGCCACACTACTGCTGATACAGGTCAGGTGCCATTGGACTTACTGGCCACCTGGGCACACCTGGGCTCATATTCAGCTGCTCTTGACCAGCTCCCCCAGGCTCTTTTCCCCGTGGCAGTTTTTCAGCCACTCTGTCATACCCTGTAGCACTGCCTGAGGTTGTAGGAAGGTTGTTGTCCTGACTCAAGTGCAGGACCCAGCACTTGGCTTTGTTGAACCTCAGACAATTGGCCTCAGCCTATTGATCCAGTCTGTTCTGATCCCTCTGCAGAGCCTTCCTTTCCTCCAACCTATCCATATTCCTATCCAACTTGGTGTTCTCTTCACACTGACTGATGGGTCACTCAATTCCTTTCTTGAGATAGTTGATAACATTATTAAACAGGATCAGCCCCAAATACTGAGCCTTGGGGAAGACCACTAGTGACCACCCACCAACAGGATTTAGCTCCATTCACCACCACATTTTGGGCCTGGCCATCCAGACATTTTCTTACACAGCAAATAGTGCACCTGTCCACGCCATGAATAGCCTGTTTCTCTAGGATAATGCTGTAGGAAAAGCAGTCAAAAAGAGATAAGTGATTCAAGACACACATCTTAAAATACTTTCAGACATGTAACAGTCCAGAACTCCTGTGTGAATGTATTGCCATCTCAATAAAACTGCTTATTTAATGAGCTCAGTGCTTCTTATCTAAAATCATTACAGACCTTTTTGTGCTGCCAGGGTAGCTCAGAGCTGTGTCAACCTGCAATGGAATCAACCTCAATTCTTTTTTCCTATTTCATTATTTCCTACTTTATAATTTAAAATAGTAACAGCTGTGCATGTCACTTGAGAATGGAACGAACAGGATCCAGTTTAGTTTGCACTACCGGGTGAAAGAAAGCTGAACAGAAAGGTAGGTATTAACTACTGTCTCCAGATTTTAGACTGCTCCTGTTTGACACTTATGACCTAATTCCTTTATTGATGACAATTTGAAGTCAGTGACTAGGGATCTCACTGCGATCAGAACAGCACACAGTAATGGAATGTACAGCTACTAAAGTGATTTTTGCTATCCAAAAGCCAAGGCACCTAACACGCACTTTTAAACATCATCTGTCTTGATCTGCAGAGAGATGGTCTGCAAGTTTTAGATGTTTCTCCACAGACTATTTTTAAGCTTCACATTGATTAAAACAAAAGTATGGATTCACCACAATACTTGCTTATATCTGGAAAAATATCTTATTATATTAATTCAGCTATCTGTGTGTTGTCACTTTTAGGAAAAACAATCTGAAATTGTATTCTGGAATTTTTGTTGGAGTTGTGTTTTAATTTTTCCTTTAAAAAATAACCTCAGGAAGATGGTGGCTTTTTACTCTTTGGATTTATCCAATACAGAATAATTTCGTATTTACAACTTGAGTTAGATCCTAACCACAGAATTATGGAATTGTTTGGGTTGAAAGGGACCATAAAGGTCATCGAGTTCTAGCCCCTCCGCAGTGAGCAGGGATACCTTCCCCTAGACCAGGTGGCTCAAAGCCCTGTCCAGCCTAGGCTTGAACACTTCCAGGGATGAATGCACAAGAAGTACACTGAACTCTTTGTTCTCCTCTCTTCTACTGACCAGAGTAGAAGTGTCAGTGTCCAAGTCATATAGATAAGCCAAAGCCTAAGACAATGCCAACCAATTGTAGAAGACCTTACTGATGAGTATCACAACTTTACATGAGTCTGAAAAATGTGTAAAGAGTGTAGAGAGATGTAGAGAGAAGCCCTGTTTGGAGAGAAGCCCTTTGCCCATTTTCATTCTGAAAAGCAAAAAATAAGTCTTTTGATCACATGCACCATTTCCTAGAGTAGTCTGTTCATATTTAGTTGTGGTCTTCAAAGGAGAAACAAGATCGAGCTGCTTCTCAGGACATATACAACCCTGACCATTTACTAGTGGAAGCAAATAATGCATGACAGGATTGTCATTACTGTGAGGGTGGTGAGGCACTGGAACAGGTTACCCAGAGATGTTGTGTCAGTCCCATTCCTGGAAGTGTTCAAGATCAGGTTGGATGGGGTTTTGAGCAACCTGGTCTAAGAGAAGGAGGACTTGGAACCAGATCAACCCAAGCCAATTCTATGATTATGGGCTTACCCTTCATTACTTATGTGATTGCCAGTTCCCATTTTTTTTGTTCTTATCTGCTTACAGAGTTTGTATTTCTAGGAGATGCTTGAAAAGGTATCCAGGAACCCACTACCTCAGCCATGATGGGCTGCTTCCTCTCAGTGTCTTCCTAAACTACTTCAAACCAGTAAATACAAAATTTTGGACCTATATCTCCTATAATTTCCTGAGGTGCTATCTGTTTCCTGATTCCATTGCTCTTGTTTATTACTGTTCTGCTCATTACCATTCTGCTGACTTCTGTACTGAACTTACTCTATAATGCAGATGGAATGATTCAGGTATTTTCCAGATAATTATAAATGGTCAAATTCATTAAAAAAAGAAAATTGGATGAAAAAACCACCACCACCAACCAACTAACAAAACAAACCAAACAAAAAAAAAAAAAACAAACCCCTCAAAAGTACCAGAAAGCCCCAAACCCAAAGAAACAAACAAAAGAACCTAACAATTAAAAAATCCACCAAATCAAGGAAAACAAAATCATAAGTGTTGACACATTTAATGTTCATCCATCCTAACATCCTTCTCTTCTGTACCTTCCAAGTGATTTCAGGAAACAGCTAAAATACTTTCCCATCTGCTTCTGACATGCCTACAGTTCATCTTTCACACTTTCTTCTCTACTTTTCTGTTGCTCAACTGATGTTTTCTTTTCTCTCCTTTTAACAGAGAACTGGAGGTTAGACTGAAATACCCCTTATTTTTCATTGTGCTAATAGTCCAACCTACACACTGTCAAGCAGCAGAGATGTACTCTGACAAATATGTCCTTCCAAAATAGAACTGACCCTGAACACAGCTGCTAATTCCCTTTTTATATATTCAATAAATCACAATGAAAAAAATCAATCAAATGTCATCATTGTGTCATTAAAAATGAGATACAATATCTTTGAAGTCTGAGGGAAAAAGGAGACTGAGGTTAAAATCACAAACTGTAGCTATAATTTATGGCTTAATTAAACTCTGCATTGATATCCTTTTCTGAAAACA
Organism: Callaeas wilsoni; assembly: GCA_013398955.1. Lineage (NCBI taxonomy): Eukaryota > Metazoa > Chordata > Aves > Passeriformes > Callaeidae > Callaeas > Callaeas wilsoni. The sequence goes on along the minus strand of VWPU01018441.1, from coordinate 25,944 downwards.
CCTTTTTTTTTTTTTCTCTTAAATTGTCTCAGTGGGAATGAATAACAAGGGGTATGTTTATCTGCATCTCAAGAGGTGGTATCAAATCAGATAGAAAATGGAAACAGATGTCTTAAAGACTTATAAAGTTCTCAATTCCTTCTTTCTCTTTTCATCATCTTTGCAAGATGACATCTACCCCAAATTTGTAGAGTTTTGAGATAATGTCATGCAAGAAGATAAATTATTGCACTTTTTTTCTGTAAAATGAAAGAATTATGACAAAAGTCACCATGTTTCCTCATATAATTTGGAATATATTCTTTTGATAGTAAAGTGGTTTTGCCTTACAGAAAGAAAGAGGCATCCATATTATATAATAGTCCAACATGCAGATTTGACACTGCAGCATTGTGCCCTGGCAAAAGTGAAATCCTATACAAATGAATTATCCAATTATGTATATAATTTTATATTGGAGAGAGAGAGAGAAAGATTAAGGCTGTAACTGTTTTTAAGTCTAATTTTGTCTCTTTCTTGCTCCCAAAAACAATGACAAGAAATTGTGCTTTGAATAAAAAAATAGTCTTTTTGCCAATGATTACTTTAAGGGCAGACTCAGTTAATCTTAACATGACAGATAACTTAAGTAGTAAAGAATTGTCTAAATTAATTTTTTAGTGGTTTAAAGAATATGAAATGAAATATTTCTTCACACCAAATTAAAAAAAAAAAAAATTGTGTTGAGTCAGTTAGCATTCGTTTCAAATTACTAGAACTTTAGCCTTGCCTGTCTATATATCCTAGCCATTTTTACTCATACATGGTTTTTTTTAGGACTCATTTTACCTGTGGAATACTTTACACAAATACAAAGTATTAATACTGCAATTATGGAAGCAAAGCATTTATGTTCATGCAGAAATTTAAAAATGTATGTCCATTCTTTTCTTTGCTGTTATTATCATAGTATAGAGAGCACTCCAGAATCCATGTCCTGCAGAGGAAGGCCTTCTCTTGAGTTAAGAATAATATATGGGTTTTTATCTGGAGAATAAAAAGGAAGTTTGAATTAACTGGCCCACAAATAGTAATTTTTAATCCAGTTGAAGATGGATCAAATCTCTTACTCCCAAAAAGTAACACACAAAAATAACCATTGGCCAAGACATGTTCTAAGTTCATTGACTGTTGTATATTTCTCAGTATTAACCTGATGTTCACATTTTATTTTAATTACTATAAAAGAAGGAAAATGTCTAAGGATACTAAGTGTGGGTTTGATTGATTTGGTATGGATTTTTTTACAACATACAGAAATTCAGAAAAAAATGTGTTTGTTATTTTAAGTATTGGAATGTCTTTATGTTTTGAAATGTGACTTTATTATACTATAGAAATAATAAAAAAATAAAACCATGGAAGATCTGATAAGACTAAATGAAATAGACCATAAAATGGCCTGGGTTGGAAGGGACATTAAAGATCATCTAATTCCAATCCCCCTGCCATGGACAGGGACACCCTCCACTGGACCAGGTTGCCCAAATCCCATCCAGCCTGGCCTTGAACACTTCCAGGGACGGGGCAGCTGCAGCTTCTCTGTGAAACCTCATAAGGCAGCCTTTTAGTCACATCTGTAAATAATCTTACACAGCTCTTATACAAACTCTTATAAGATCCTTTTTGTGCTGTTTTTCTGGCTTTTGGTTTTGTATTTTAGGAAGAGAAGCAGTGTGAAGCCTAAAGCAGTCATTTCAAAGCTGTGTCTTCCAGGCAGTATCTTCCTGATCTCCCCCAGATAACTGGGCTTTGGCTGCCTTCTCAAGTGATCATGCTTTTTATTTGCAGGGTAGGGAAAAATCAAAATATAAAGGAGCAGATTAAGTCATAGGTCTTAAGGTTTTGAAAAGAAGTTTCAGGGGGTTGACTGAGGCTGTTCACAAAAAGTCTCTCATGTAGTGGTTAAAGAATAGCAAACAAGAACGTTGGAGCTGTGAATGGTATCATGGAAGGGTTGCTGAGGAGCAGGGAGCTGCTGCTACCTTATAGCAGCAGCTGGGTAAAATCGGGAAGAGAAGGAAATGCCTAAAAACTATGAAAATGGCCAAAGCTCCAAAGCCATTCAGATCTTAAACCAGAGAGACTAATGAAAGCATCACCAGGAGGTTTCCCTTTGCATGACCATGGAGCTTCATTCATTTGACATCTTTCAACTTGCTATAAAACATAACTGAAGGATTGTGTATCTAACCTTGTTTTGGGGCACTGCAGAATGTGTGAGAATTTACTGCATTATTCAAAACACATAAAGGGAGCGCCAGGGAAAAAAATATTTCAATTTAATTCCATAAACAAAAACCCAGAAGAGAAATGTGTTCATTAGAAAGAAGTGAAAAGATTTTATCAACTTTTGATACACGTAACGTAATTGCTTGCAGAAGTTTGCAAAAAAGCATCTCAATGCCAACTCAACATTCCTTCAACAGGGAATAGAAAAAGAAAACAAAATAAATTTTCATGAGAGAGACCGCCCCAAAACACTTGCCTTTCTTGGCTGGTACTATGTCTTAAAATTTCAATGTATTTCTTCATTGGTACGCTGTTGCCAGCATTTGAAATCCAGCAATTCTGTTTGCTTCATTTCTTTTCTCTCTCTGGTCTTCCAAGCAATTTTACCCTGTTTTCTTATTTTTCTCCCTCAAAGCAAGCATTTATGCCTAAATTCCCTTGTTCTTTTAAATTGTTTTATTACCTGCAAAATCCATCTGCTTCAGACTTTTTTCTACTACACTAGAGGGTGAAAATTAAAATAACTTAATGACTCACTGCCTGTAAAATTACTTTCATTTTATCATGAATTTTAGTTCAGTCCCAGAGTGAGTACAGATTCAGTGCAAGCTTTGTGTTTTGTGCTCTGAATTTGAGATTTTAACTAAATTAAAGCCACCCTCTGAGAGACTGTGTATTAATCTGCAGAAAGATTCATTTTCAGAACATAATACACTACTGATGACTTGGAAAATTCGTGCTTGGTAACTCCATCTCACACCTGAAAAATAGATTCAAAATTAGTACAAGGCTTACAGGGCTTTTTAAACTAAATTATGGAAGAGGAGTCTTGTGGGTACGGGTTTTTTGCTATTTCTTTTTCCTTACACTCATTAAGAGTTTTTTTGGTTATAGCATTAGCAGACCTCGGGAATTGACATGTAACTATAAATGTAGGAGATGCATAGATTTAGAAACAGACCAGAATAATGCTTTAATTATGTAAGTTTTGTCCATATTTAACTCGAGGAGGCATCAGCTGGACCAATGTATTTGAAAAGAAGTAGACAGTTTACATACAAGCATCACATTTTGAAGTCACTTGTGTTTTGTCCTCCTTTTTTAGGTTTTAAATTAAGCTGTATTCTTAAAAAAAAAATTCTTATATTCAGAGCACTGAACTGCTCCTTTCTAATTTTTGGGTTTACCTTTAGAGTATAGATATTTTCTTAAAATATGCACTATGTTGAAAGACAAGATGACCAGAGCCTCACAAGTTACTCCTTTAGAAACTGTACAAGAGAGTATTATACCATGGAATCAGTTTTGGCAATAGATTTTAAAAAATTCCTTGTTTTTTCCACCTCCTTTTGGCAAGATTATTTTAAATGTCTCACTTATTAAACTATAAAGAATAAAAAAATCCTAAAACAACCAAACAAACAGAAAAAAACTACGCATCCCGGATATCTCTGGGTTTGCAAAGAAGTACCTGAATACATATTTTTATTTGGAGTAAGATTTTTTCCTCCCATACTCAAATTTCATTTCTTGATTCATTCCACATGAAGTCAATCTACTCATTGCATAAATTGAACATACTGCATAAAAAGGCAATAATTGTGTTCAACTATAGATATTCCATGAAAAATTGTTTAACATTAAAGCGCTTTTATCTGACTTTGCAATAGGATATTTTTTGTTTCAATGTACTGTATCTAAAATAAACTTACTATCCATTTTCCTCCTATTTTTTCAGTAAGCCAGCTGTACTTTTTGATCTAATGATGCAGATATTTATGTGAATCATTAATAAAAATTGTCATTGTTGCAAGGTTTATTTTTCACCTGGCTTTAGCAAGTGGAGAAGCACCATTTTCTCAGCTCTTACAGTTTCAGCCAAACAGGCTGATAAAAATGAAACTGCTCCTGTAAACATCCAAGTAAAAAAAGCTTAAAGCTTGATAGTGACAGAAAAGAAAAAAAAGGAAAATTGTGGCTTCCAAGATCAACAAGCTGATAAATTCAACTAATTGACTTCTGTGTCTGTTGAAACTGCTATTCACAGTAGCTATGGCAAATTACAGTAAGGATGGCTACAATCAGGATGTATCAACTGAATTTGTATGGAAACCCGAAGGAAAAGTAAGTAAAAGTCTGTGCAGCGACTGTAGCCTTTCGTAGTGTATGAACATGTATCTATGACATTTAGATTATCGAAAGATTTAAGCCTCAACTTCAATTTGAAGAGAATCCTGATTATTTAGACATGAATTTCCTTCTGATAAATGCAGCTACACAGATTACTAAGAAAGGAAACTGGTGAATAAAATGATTTTCAAAGAGTCTTTTTTCTTACTATGTAGTATTAATAAATAGGGCAAATACCAAATGGAAAGGAGGACAGCATTGAATAACACTTTTAGGACTGTGAAGGCAGGTCGAACACTCTCCTCTGAAGAGTTTTGATGAGAAAACTGCTATTCACTATAATATATAAACAAATAAATAAATAAAAAAGCAAAACAATCAAAACAAAACAACCTCCCCCTCCTCCAACCAAAGTAATAACTTTCTGAATCAATGTCTGTAACAAGAGAAGACTCAATTTTTAGTGCAATATTTTGAAGACATAGAGCTCTCAGTTAAGATAAGGGTTCTAAGAAAGCATTTTGGTAAGGATGTTAGTAGGAGAAAGCGCAGAAGTTATGAGAGCAGTCACATCGAAAAGAAGTACAATTTTTAACATCAGTACCTAGAAGACACACCTTTTAGAAGAACCTTCAAATGTTCTTATTTCACAAGCATCTTCAGAAGCATACAAGCAGGTCAAAGGTAATCCTAAGCAGATGTGGAAATCAAATTTTTTACTCTGTGGAGCCTTTTGAGATTTGTCAAGTTATTTTCATTATGTTTTTTACCATTTTGTTATCAATAGAGAGACCTGTTCAGTCAGTCCAGCGAGATCTGGGTATTTCTTTTGATGATTTTATTCAGTTGGCATTTTTTCATGTTGTTGCTATTGTTTTCTTGACATTTTTCACTCTTCTGAAACTGTTTGCAATGTCATTCACAGGGAATTCCTGAATTCTGCTCTAGTCAATGATATTCAAACACGGTCACCAGCACCCACTGTGTTGTTAATATTTGCTTCCTTCATTCAAATATCTCATTTACAATGTTTTTGATTCTGCTGAAGATTGTTATACTTTCTGCATCTGTGCTGAACAGTTACAGAGATAAAGTATGCAACCTTGGCATACATCTCTCTTGATGTTACACTCTTTGGCAGCTTCACAATCTGTTTGTATTGCTACTTTCTCCCCCAAGTATTCATTTTTTTTATTAGCTGCATATTTCATGTCACCATTATGCATTCAAAAATATGTATTAATCTGACATATTTGGTTTCATCAACATTCTTTTCAAAATCAACAAAACATTAATGAGCTTTTCTTTGAACTTCTAGTGCATACATATACCATCATTTTGTTTCTTGTGCCTAATTCTATGTAGAATCTGAACATATATCTTAATGCTTGTCTCACAGTCTTGGTAAATATATGTGAAGAGGAGTTTTAAGCATTTTTTTTTTTAGTAAATTTTATAGTTCAAAGGTTTTTACAGTCTTTGGTGGAGGAATGAAAACCAATTATTTGAAAAAGTCTGTATATTTATCTTTCAAAGTTTACTCTGAAAGAGTGAAATTTTTTTAATTTTTAAAAACATCATGCCAATATAGTCTTTTTTGCTTGGTAGTATCCAGCTTCTGCCTAGATGCCATTTTGTAAGTACGAGAGTTTCACATCTGTAGCTTTTTGTTCAGATTTATAAGAATCACAAAAATCATTCAGATATTGACCATGTAATGGCTCTTCATTTTGTAAGTTGTGTGGGCATAGAACCCTCATTTATGTCATTAAAGGATGAGTTATAATCAAATATTTCAATATTTTTTATTTCAATCTACCTTCGTGCTTAGGCTGCTGTTGGATGCTACAAAGTACTGGTAATTGATTACAGTCAGTGTAGACATGAAGACTACAGGGAGCTTGAGGGTCAAAGTCACCTTCTGACATCGATCTCTCCTAATAATGGGCACTACTTTTCTGGCCAAAATGAGCTTGATTAGTGTGATGGTAGCTCACTTTAAATTGATGCATGCTGGATTAGCTACTTTAAATGAAATTATCTGATGCCAGAGTCTCTGTGTCTCATGACATGAAATGATCATTGTGGTCATTGCTTTATACAGCTTGAGAAACAGTGGTTTGGGTCATGCTCACAGGTTCCTGGAGGTATTTATTATATGAGCTACAGTTTAATACGGGAACAGGCTATCAGGCTATCTGAAATAACAGGTATTTTTGGAATGAGCAGTCTTCTGGGACCCAAAACTCATAGTGAGTTTTCATGTTTCACTTTTCCAGTGATGTCAGAGACTGAAATGGTTCATATTTTAAACATTGTTATGAAGGAGTTTTGCCCATTTTAAGAAAATCTGTATAAAGAAGCTGTAACCACAGAAGGCCACCCCTCCTGGAAGATGCCTGGCTGGAACTTCGGACTGTGAATTAAGATAAGATAAAATAAAAGGGACACTATTGTTCAATCATCTCAGGCTGAGGGAGAAGAATGCATCCACAAGGAAGCCAAACCCAGCACCTGCACTGAGAATCATCTCTGGCTGGGTTTGGGCTGGGAAAGACCACAGCCCACAGAGGCCAGGTTTGCACAGACTCCCCCACAACCAAGGGGGAGGAAGAGTTTTCAGGTGCATGGTGTAACCTCTCGTCAGAGGCAGTGAACACCCATCCTCCCTTACACAAACTGGCCCAGCTGTGAAGCCCCCAACCCTGGGAAGGTCACATCCACAGGACATTCACATGCGAGGCAGCTGAGGGGGTGTCATCATCCATCAAAGACCCCCAAAGTGATTCCCAGACTCATTTCTGAGGCCTTGCACCACAGCATTGCATGTGATGCAAAGCGATGCAACAGATGCAAAATCTACTGCAAGAGACAGTGTCAAACTGCCCCTCCCCACCAAGAGGGAGGTACCTGGGCATTCCCACCTGGCCTTAGCATAAATTAATCCATTGGATTTTATGTGTTTTGGAGAAGAAGAACCCTCACCACCAAGAAGACCAGCTGGAGGGGATCAACAGGACACCGGTGGGATCAACGGCGTGGTGATATTTTCTTTATTCTATCTATTTTTCTGTCCCCCCATCTTTTTTCTATTTTTTTCTCTTCTGTTTTCTCTCTTTTCCTCTCTCTCACTCTCTCTCTCTCTCTCTCTCATATTTACTATCAAATAAAATCCATACTATTGACTTTGGCATATGATCTCACCTGCACTTTAATTCGGGCAGAGGCATTTCTAATAACTTTAAAAATGGGACCATAACAAGTGAGAATAGCTATTGCTCTGTTCTTTTTATCTTCTGTTAGGCTTGAGCCAAAAAGAATAAACTTCACTTTTTTTCCTAGGTGCAGTGTTAAAATGAAAACACCAAAATATGGGTGTGAGTATTGTGCAGACTGCACAGTAACAACTGTGCCTGAACTGTTCTAGCCTAGCAAGCTCAAGCCTCAGAAACAAAACGTCTGGAGGTGAGAGTAACCAGAGGTTACTCTGCCTCATCAGTCTTTGTGGTCTGCAATGCAGATGTATCCACACTCTGCTTTTCCCCACTATGAATGTCTCAGGTGTTAAAGCTGGATGAGGAAATATTATTGACAGATACCTCTATAAAAAAGTACAACCAAAAGTTTGCACTCTCTCTGTTTGGCTCCTCTTGCAGCCCTCTGGCTCCATGGTGCAAAACCCTGAAATTTCTGCAGAAAGTCAGTCTGGAATTATTACAATGTTCAGTTTATTAAAAAATAAAAAAACAAAGGTACTCAATTTTATATGTTTTTGCTAATATGCTTTATGCTATCCTCAAAGTGAAATGCTATGGAATGTCAGTACTAGTTTTATCTAATTGTACTGTGAAAAAATGGAAGAAAAATTTAGAGGCTCACAAGATCATAGCTGTTGATTTGGCCTTCTATGCACATAGAATGTAAAAACAAAAAAAAGTTTAATAGATTAATTTGAATTTTTAAACAATTTTTCTCTGTGGGTACCTTCCATGCTTGCTTTTATTGCACCCATTAGCAAGAAAGGTCATTGCCTGGTCACTGAAAGCCCAGACTTATAGCCAGTTAAACTATTTGTACAGAGTAGATAGTGTAGATGTTGTTTAAACATGTGTACCAGGACACCATCAAAGCAAAACTAACTCTGATTTGCTAAAAAAATTGCTCAGATGCAATTATCAGTCTTTTAAGATATTGAGGCTTTTTATTTGCTACAGATGGTTTTATATTTTTCATCCACATGGCCTTCACTTGGGAATAAAAGCTCTGGGTTAAAATTTTTCACTTCAGGGTAATAAGAACAACTAACCAATTTTTTTAATAACATGTGTAAAATTACCTTTGCATGCTTCACGCTCTTCCTTCATGGTAAAGCTATGTGGCATGATCCCATAGCAGTTGATAATGATGCAGGTGCATGGCCAGGACATCAGTGCAACAAAGAATATAAAGAGTTCTTTAAAGAGGATCAGAGAAAGAGGAAAGGGATACCTGTCCTAGGAGCTGCTTTGTGTCAGGGGCAAACAGATGACAGCAGGCCTGAACCGGTTTCTACCACAGCTGTTACTGTTCCTAGTGGGAAAAGAAAAGATTAAAAAGTCACTGCAGGTACTAGGAAAATAGGGAAAGCCAGGTTAGAAGTGGGAGAAGAGAACAGGGAAGAGACAGCGCCAAGTGTCTCAGGTGAGAGAGAATAAATGACAGAGCAGAGTGGATCTGGATACTGGAGCTTATCTAAGAAGAGGGCAATGAGGGTTTTTTACTCTGCATGACTACCTCTCACATTCAGTCACACCCTCCCCCGCAGCTCTGTGCCCCTTAGGTCTCACCATCCCTTCACTGCGGGAGGTCACACTGGGCCCAGGAAGGTCTCTAGAAAACTGGGTTGGTTCGCTCTGTGCTGTTGCTCATCCTTACTCATCTCAGCTGTTTCCTTTCAAGGCCCCCAGGCATCTCGCTCTTTTGGTCTTCTTATAGCTCCCTGATTTCCAGGATCTTCCCTAACTTCCAGGATCTCTCCTCCAGCAAAGATCTTCACTGTTTCAGGATTGTCTTCTTTACAAGACCAGTTTTTACAGAAATCCTTTTCAGTGCAAGTCTTTTCCAAATCCTCTGTTCTCCCGTTTTCCCCATTTAAAGAATCTATATGCTGAAACATAACACTTGATCAGCCTCTTAATTAGTAGTTTTATCTTACATTTCTTTATTAATTTGAGGATTTGGGGCAGGCCAGTTTTGTTTAGTCCAGATGCTGACAAAATTTTCAAAGAGCCCATATCTATTGGTGCCAGCAGGTAGTGGACTTCTGCTTGAGAATTCAAGAATTCAGTTTGGGGCATACACACACACACAGACACACACATATATGAGTTGTTTTTATATCCATGAAAGCAGGTAAAAAATCATTTTGGTAAGAGGAAACAAAAAATTTCCAAGGAGTCAAAATATGTTGACAATATACATGCCTGACAATAATAGTAAAACAAAAAAAAATTACTTACATAAATACACTGTGATGGATCTTGCCATTCTACAGCATTATCATATACTATGCTGGTGCTGATGCAGCATTTTAATTGGGAAATATTTTCAAAACTTTGTTCACTTTGATGGGAGGTTAAAGAAAATACAGCAAAAGAGGAGAAAAAGAGAGGGAGAAATTTGGTGAACTCTAGCTCAGAATGTCAAATAAGCCCCCTTTATTATCTATCCCATATACCTTTCTCTTAGACATCTGTCTAGACTGCATCTCTCATAGCTGCTGACAAGCTTGTGGAATCCTATTAACTCTTCAGGTCCACTGGCATCTGTAGCTTAATTCTCAACATTGTCAAGCATTTACAAAAGAGTAAAGACTCTGCAGACTAAAAATTCCAGAAAAAATGCATTAAACAATCTCTCTCTAACTATCAGTTTTAGACTTTTATAGGCCTTTAAATACCAAAGGGCAGTTTTTTTTCAAGTCCAGTTGTCATCATTACAGAAGAGTCTAAAATTTTTTATTCTAAAAGTCTTTGATATTTTTGTGTATTAGCGTGACCTTAATAATGAATGGATTCTACCTTTTCATCTGAGTCTCTCAAAAATTTTTATGGAGCTAGTATATTTCCTCCTTGTGCCATGGCAAGGTGCCAAACCAAGAATTGTGAAATCATAGAATGATTTGGACTGGAAGACACCTTAAAGATCATCTTGTTACACCCCCCTGGACACCTTCCACTAGACCAGATTGCTCAGAGCCCCATCCAGCCTGGTCTTGAGCACTTCCATAGATGTGGCAGCCACAGCTTCTCTGGGCACCCTGTGCTGGTGTCTCACCACTCTCAAAGTAAAGAATTTATTCCTAATATCTAGTCTATATATACCTCTTTTAGTTTAAAACCATTTCCCCTTGCATTACCACTACATACCCCTGTGTAAATTCCTTCTCCAGCTCTCTTGTAGAGGCACTGGAAGATGGTCTAAGGTCTCCCCAGAGTCTTCTCTTCTCTGAGGTAAACAACTCCAACCCTATAAGCCTGTCCTTGCAGGGAAGGTGCTCCAGCTCCCTGATCATTTCACCTCTGAAAGAATTTCAGACTTTCAGTAGGTTTTAGTACTTAAAATAACATTTGGAAGTGTGAAAATTGTGAAGAAAAAGTGTAATTAAAAATATGAATTTTATGTATTGTATAGGTTGACTAGTGCTCATGAGCACAGGATTTATTCTTGATTGAAACTCAGATAAAAGTTTCTGAGCTTCTTAAAAATATTTTTCATTAGTCCTGCTGACTTCAGCTGTCTGATGCAGATTTCAGTCTGAGGACTAACTCTTCCCAAGTAAAAAGCAGAGAATAAAAATACGGAAATAACAAGATCATCATAAATCAAAACTAAAACCTTTGGTATGTCTGTCCTTCTTCATCACAGACAAACTCAGTTGTCTTCTGATACACACACATATGCATGAACATGCACGTTCTCAAGTAAAAAATAATCTTTAGAGAAAAAAATCAGAAATTGCTGGGACAGAGAATCCTTTTCATTTTATATTTTACTCTTTTGCTTGAATGGTTAATGTTATTTTTTCAATCCACATGAAGCAAAAAGGGCTTGACTGGAATATGACTTCTACCAGAATGAAAATATCTGGAGAATCATCTTTTGAAGCTGTATTTTGCTTCTTCATAAAGGGGTGGGAGAACAAAAATAAAATTTAAAAAAATCCACAAAAACGGAAGCCTCAGTACGACCCATCCATCTTTCATTTCCCTTATGCAGGAAATCTTCCACTTTCTGGAAATGATCCTTGTGCTTGTCATTTTTAGGGTTCACCTGCCTTGCTTGTCATTGCACAGTTCTTGTGCTTGGCTTCATTTCTCTTCTTTACCATGTTTGCACTTGGCTACCAGTGTGGCATCAAATTCTGTGCTTCTCCTTCCAGTTAAATATAGTATTTGAAAATGCGCAACTGTCAAGGTGGACCACAGTACAAATATCCTTAGAACAAGTTGTAACATCCAGAGGGTTTTTAGTCAGAATATTTGCCACTGTCTATTCATGGATTTTGCTAAATGGGTGATAATATCAGCATACACTGTAATATTCTCTGATTCTCTCCCTATGACTTTTGAGAAGTGTTATTGTAACTGGCATTTTGCTGACACATTCATGAATTTGTCCATTTTTCCTTAGAGTATGCCTTCCCTACTTCTCTAAGCAAGGATAAACGGCACTCTTCGAAAAGATCTTACGTAACTTACTCTTAGATTTATATCTTAATTGTAAATAGACCTATAAGAACCATTAATGAAAGAAATGGTGTCTAACAAATAATGTTTTTATTTGCAATTTTTGAAACATTTAACTTGTTTAAAAGGTTGAGACAAGGAGGCAAGTCTGTCAGACATAGTTTGTGTGAAAATATTTTTCTGTAGAACTTGGTTTCCCAATTATAAAATAGTAAAAGTACTTGAATACCTATATATATATATATATATGAAACCTAGTGGTGGTCTTTCTGTATCTTTTAATTGAAGTACAAGATAGTGTTTTCTGGACTGTATCATTAGGGTTTCAAAGACAATCTTTCTATTTTCTAAGTGCTAGAATAACTTTTAAAAATATGAAAAAAAAAAATTTCTATGATGACTGTGGGAAAAGAAAGCTCAAGTGCCACATTTCTATAATGAGGAAACATGAAATGAAGCTATTTTATCAGTAGTATCACTGTAACTCCCTCTTTGCATTACCCTTCAATTCACTTTTAAGCATATATTAAGTGAAAATTGATTATATACCTTTGACTAAGGAGACTAGAATCAAGTATTGGGTGCACCTGTGCTTTCCTTTATGTGTGTGAATTTATAGATCTCAGACTGTATTCAAGAAAGTCTTCTTTTAAGCTGTCAGAAGAAATATCCTTTTCAAAAGGCTAATTTCATCAGCGTGCTACTCAAGTCAGCATATGACAACGTGTGTGGCAGGTAAGTCATTTACTATCCTGATTCTATGGCACATTAATCACATTCTTTCCTTTCCACCACATATTCAAACTGCTAGTACAGGTTCATAATTATTATGGTTCTGATAACAGTTAACAAGTGTACAGCAAGTCTGGTGATACATAATTAACAAATCTTCATCCACTTAATTAGCTCTGTCTTCACATGTCATTTGCATAGTGTGCAGCACTATTTTGACTTTTGGGGGTATATGCAATTTTTTGAGAGTGAAAAGAGTGTGATGTCTCGAAGCTATTTTTACATTACTTATTCAGTAGTGGTAGAAATCTGCCAATGAGCTGTGATTTTCCCAGTGGGATGGTGACTCTGCTCCCTCACAAGAAGCTGCAGCAATTGTGAATTGCTCTGGTGTGGCACATGGTCTGCTTTACTTATTGATGGTCTTCCTGAGCTGGAGCTGTGCTGCAGTACCCAGAAATAACCCAGCTGTCTTTATGTGCTGCCTTGCAGAAAAGGCCATGGCCTTAGGGCATAAATTGTCTAATAATTGACTTTTAAGATTTAAGTCTGCCACAAATCTAGCCTTTTGGAAGCACAGTGCCTTCCTCCAAGGAAGCAGTCTTCCTGTCTAAGTGCTGAATATGCTGGTGTCTCTATGAAATCTTTTTTCCAAGGGCTAGTTATATCATAGAAGAATAGGGAGTTTCCTAGTGATGTCCTTAGCCCAGGCAACAAGGAGGCAGCAAACTTCCCTAACAGGAGGATCTGTGGCATATTGGATGCTCTCTTTTGTTCACAAGGGAGTAATGCACAATTATAATCTGTCTTTTCTTCTTTGTGGAGATTATTGTGATATGGGGAGTGGCCTCTTCTAACCCTGACAACAATACTGGTGTAGATGGACCAATATCCACAGCATCCACTCACTGTCTTTCTACAGCCACAATATGACACCTATTGTACCTGGCACACTCCAGGTGTGCGGTTTAGGTTACCACAATATAAGAATGATATTAAGCTATTAGAGAGTGTCCAAAGGAGGGCTGCAAAGATGGTGAAGGGTCTTGAGGGGAAGTCTTATGAGGAGCATCTGAGGTCACTTGGTCTGTTCAGCCTGGAGAAAAGAAGACTGAGAGGAGACTTTACTGCAGTTACAACTTGTTTGTGAGGGTAAGAGGAGGAGTAGGCACTGATGTCTTCTTTCTGGTGAATGGTGACAGGACCCAAGGGAAAGGCCTAAAGTTATGTCGGGATGTTTAGGCTGGATATCAGGAGAAGGTTCTTCACCCAGGCAGTGGCTGACCACTGGAACAGTCTCACCAGGTGAGACAGAATTCAGCACCAGACTGACAGAATTCAGGAAGTGTTTGGACAATGGTCTCAGGCACATGGTGGAATTCTTGGGGTGTCCTGTGCAGGGTCAGGCATTGGACTTTGATGATCCTTGAGGGTCTCTTCCAACTCATCTTATTCTGTGATTTTATGATTCTTGCCCTATACTGTGGCACCTGGCAAGGCAATGTAGGCCAAGAGGGGCTTTGCCTGCCACACTGGGCATAGACTTGCCCTCATCCACATGTTTCCTTGAAGCTACTTCTACGTGCCTATTGGGACAGGATAGAGGAATCTCTTGGTCTTTTTCTTTCTTCTGGTGTCTGTTCCTGTCTCAGGGAAGGCATGGTTCTGCCAGTCTCTTTTTCTCAGACCCCCTGATGGTCTTTAACCTTTCTACTTCCTCAAGCTGAGGAAGTAGAAAGCTCACATCACTCGGTCATGCTGTTCCCACCCCTGCCATCCACCACCAGTGGAAGACTCTGGCACGCCTTGCAGCCCAAGATCTGAATAGATGCATGATTTTGTGGGAGCTCTGTAGCCACAACAGTCCTGGTGAATGCATAGCAGATTATGAACCTTCTGCTGGCTGGATACTACAGTTAAGTTGCTTGTGGGAACTCACCTTTTGAGCTTGTAGGGTGACAATGCCCTTCCTGTGCATCCTTCTGCACAAAACAGCACATCACACCCTGGATTATGGGCTGCACATTCTCTGCCTGCTCTGGTTGCGGCACTCTCCAGGCTGCTTTTCATAGGTGTGAATATGAAAAAGGGGTGTATTTCTCTTTCTCCTGCTCTTGCTTTCTCTCATTCTGATGTGTTTTTTAAGAATTAGAGATGATGTTACATATTAGTACGCCGGCACGCTGGCCGGGCTGAGATGGCAGCAGCTTGGTCCAGGCGTGCTCAACACAAAGGGAGAACGCCCTGTGGCACCTCGGTGCCTCGCTTGCCAGCCTCCCAGCCCGTGCGGTGGAAGGCACCAAGCCTGGCGTGCCTGGAGCTAATGGATAGCCCAGGCGTGAGAAGAAACAAATGAGCAAGAGGTGGCTCCTTGGCCGGTGTTCCAAGGGTTTATTGTAGAAGCTCCCTCGAAGGGGACCAGAAGTGAAGAGGACAAGACAGTAGACTGAGTGGGCTTTTAAGGGACACAGGGAAGGGGGCGGGGATGGCATAGCAGGGACCTATAGGAAGAGGGGAAGGGTGGGACAGGTCTGGTTACCTTTGCTTAGGACCTGCTTTACATCAGATCACAGAATTCAATCGCAGAAGCCATCCTCACAGAGGGGGGTTTTACTCTTTGGAACCAGCCCACCAAACCTCTTTTTCTGGGCTCTGTGGTCCCCTTTTCATTCTTGTGGTTGGTTCATTCACCACAACAATGTTATATATTAGTCACTGTCAAGACATGTTTTAATTAACCTGAATTTAAAAGAAAAAGAGTTTAAAAAAAAAATTATATAACTTGAGTTTCTACAAGTATTATAATTATTCATACTTTTGCTTAAATAGAGTGCTTTAATATTTAATTTTGCTTAAATAATTTTGTTTTAAATGGAGTTTAATTTTCATGATGAAACATTTGCAGCTTTCTTTCTTAATCATTAAACAAACACAGAACTTTTCTAAGTTTCATCCCAGTTGCTAGACTAATAATGTCATTTTTGTAAGAGTTGTTCAAATTAATGAATTTTGGATTAATACAAATATTCTGATAAAGCTGCAAATGACAGCTTTTAGTAAATAAAATGGGTCTTATTCAACAATAGTAATCCATGAATAAAGTGATTATAGCAGTTTGGTTTGCCATGTGGGTTTTTTTAAATTACTGATCAACAATTCTTACAGTTGTTCACATCTCCCTATAACAGCTTTCCCATGTGATTCACTCTGTTTTGAAAGGCAAGATATGGACAAAATGAATGGTCTTTTTGAAAGAAACATTCTCCCCTAGTTTCAATTTTTATAACATTGCCAGTGAAGGGTTTTTTTAGTTTATGTATCTCTTTACCATTACTCTTCAAATCAAAGATTAAACAGTGATGTGGCTATCAGATGAATGTGCTTCGATTTTATAAGGGGAATATAATGCAGTCAATAAAATAAAATTTTTCATAAATAACTTTTGAAGGCTTTTTCCTAAGGGCACTTGTACTGATACCCTATCTTCCAGCAAATTTTCAATGTAATTACATTTGTTTTGACTGTGTTTGCCCCTTTCTCTCTACTTGCTGCAAATAATGAGAAAATTAGTTAGCTGGCATAAATGCTAATGTAAAATTTATTTTACCTGTGTATTGTCAAATATTTGTAGGAATAAACTATAATTCATATATAAAATTATTCACAGATGCAATGTCATTATAAGATTTTCATTCATTAAATAAAATAAATAGATTTTCTAGCTGTGTTTGATCAAATCAGTTGGACTTACAAATATTTAAAGCTGTACTTTAAAAGCTATTGATTGGGGTTTGTACACACTATTTTTCAGATGACAAGGCAATGGCTCATATGCGAATTGGATATTCAAACTAGTTTGTTTGGGTCTATTTAATGAAATTCACACATGAAGTAAGTGTTTATTTACAGGAATCATATAAACAGAACTGAGCTTGCTAACGTATAACTTCTGTTTTGGGTAAGAGTTACAGAAGGAAATAAGTGCTCACTATCTACATAAAATCTATGGTAGGTCTACAAAGCAGCCTGTCATGTTATGCCATGACGATAAAAAGAAAAAAATTATTCAAGACATAAAAAAATAAGAAAAGAAATTGATTGTGTCACCATATTTTGCAATCCTGTTATACTCCTAAGTTTCCTGAAAACTCTAGCCTTAGAATTGAATTATAAAATGAAAACTCTAATTTATTTTAAAAAAGATTTAGTAGGTTTTGTAGCAAGAATAAAGCTCGGATATGATAAACCAAATAACAGTATTAAATTTTAAAAAACCCCAAGGTAAATTGTTTTTAAAATCTCATTTTCTAAACTTGAAGATAAATATGTCATGGCTTGACAAATCATTCTTGATCTGGTCATTTGTTTGAAATATAACATTACTCAGAAACTTGTTCATCTCACTGTTTAGGACCTACAAGTATGAATAAAAGCTATTTGTGTTGTTTCTTATGAGAGATCCGATTTTAAGAAAAAGATCATTTCAACTTGAAGCCTTTAATCAAAGCATAGTAAAGGTCATTCTTTGCTGTAACCAGTGCAGTGTATGTGTGTACACATGTGCCTTTGGTGTAACAAACTCCTGCACATCAGTGCTGAGCCTGTCTTGATGATATCAAATTGAATGACTGGAGCATTTTCCTAGTTTGAGATGAAAATACAGAAGTTGTCACAGTAATGACTAACAAAATGCTCACTTTATATGGTGTTAACCATTCTAGTTTCTGTATCATCCTTTTTATGAGAAGTGGATAAGCAGGAAAGCAGCAATGACATTATTTGTAAGTTATTTATGATGCTGAACACTCGCAGAAAGTAGAGGAGGGAGTGGAGATATTTAAATATAGCTGGAAATATACAGTTGGCAAACAAAATTCAACTGTTAGCCAAAAATATTGTCCAGGACAGCTGCTGTTCTGAAATAAATCAAGAAAAGATATTTGTTCCGGGTATCTGCAACTGGATATGTGTCTCTAAGTCTGGCAGTTGGTAACAAGCTTTTGCTTAGTCTATAGAATGAATAGCTTAAGTATTCCTGTGTAACAAATACTCAGTAGTTAGTAATTAATCAATTGTTTAACTGAATAGCTCACAACAACATGAAAACCTTCGCCCCGTAGATTGCAAGGAAGGTGGTGTAGAGACAGTCAAAATCAGAGGTGTTACCTGAAAGGTGTAAGAAGCAAGCCTTGAATTTGCAATGGGCACTCACCTGACCCAGCTGGTCTCTGTGGCGGCTGCTGCTGTTCAGCTGTAGGAAAACAACTGAACATGGTGAAAGACCACCAAGACTGAAGAAGCTCATGTGTAGAACTGGTTGGGTATCTTGAAGGTCAACGTGGCAGGTTATAACTCACAGGAAGGAAAAACTGAGTTGTTTTTCATCCTGCCTAGGTAGAATTTTGGTCTTCAAAGTCAGTTCTACACACAAAAAACCCAAACGAGAAAATAAATTAATGCTTCTTAATTCTCAATTAATGCAAAACAAGTTAATGCTTCCCAATTCTCAACTCTGACTTGCTGTGAAGCCAGCTCTGACAGAAGTTATTGTAATTTATTCTAGCTGTCTCCCTTCCCTGAAGGCTGATAATAGCTGATTCAGTAAAATCCAGTGAAACAATATGCTGTCAAACTATGAAGTTTTTCCAATTGAAATTAATCAGGAAATTTGTTACTTTTAGAAAGAGTCTGTTTCAGGGAAGAGGGGATGTGGGGAGGGGGAAGGAGGTCCTGTTTTGACACTTTTGCTTTGAAACTTCCTGAAGGCAAATGTAATTATTTTGTCTGAAAAATTAGGGTGTGGGCTTTGCTTAATCTGAAGCTGTAAAAACCTTTTTTGAATAAATGTAAAGCAAATGATAGTAAAATCTATCAGTCCCCTTCCCCCACTCATTTCTTGGCACTTTTTCCATCATGAGCACAACAGAACTGTATTAGGTTTGAACACAATTAATTTTTGTCTCATTTAATGAGTCCATTAACTGATATCAAATGATTCTGCAGCAAATGACACCCAGACCAAAGCCTTTTCTGCTGTTCTGCTTCTGGTTTGAGTTGACTCTATCCACATACCTTTAAAAATATAGTTTCAGTGATCTTCTCTGCATTTAAAGAAAAAGCACAGCACAACCGAATGCATGGGAAAGAGACAGGTAGTGAGACAATTAAATTGTCTCATAAATTAAAAAAAATAGTTTAATTTAAATGGGAATAGCTAGGTCAGCTGTACTGGATGGATTAATAATTTTCCTAGAAATCACTTCTGCCCATTGCTTTTTATCTACACTGCAAAAAATAAGCCTTTTATGATAAACAATAATTTGCTAAAATGTCCTTTTTTCATTAAAAAATGAGAGAGCAGTAGTAAGGAAGGGTAAGTAATGACAATGAAATATGTAAAAGATTAATGATAGCCTCTATAAACTACTGGATATTAACTTAGAAAGAACTTCCAGAATGAATAAGTCAGTAAAAAAACCAGCTTACCCTTCTAGTTTAAAAGATAGAAAAACTTTATCAGAAATCAAATTAAGCCATTTGAAAACACACGTTGCTGGACAAAAAATCAGCAGGAAGGAGGTTCATTGCTGTCTTAACTCCTAACCCTTATTTTTCTCCCACCCTCTTCTACCCATCTATCCTCTCTTCCTAGAAGGATTTCCATGTGTAAAATACTTTGCCATTAAAAATAATCTGAAGGCATCTTAATCCCAAATATTTTTAACATTATTACAAAATATATATTTCAATTAAAGTTAAATGGAACTTCTCAGTCTGAATAAAGATTTGTTACAATTTTTGCAGACAAGCTGCTTAAAGAAAGAGTCAGAGGATAAGTTTAGCTTCTGGTTTAGAAGTGTTGACATCATGAAGTTCCCTAGAGGATTCTGCATGAATCTTCTTATGATGTTTGTTGATGGCATGTTGAAAAGCGTCCTGAGCAGAACCAGATTGTTGGAACTTTCATGACTGAAAACAGACAAAAGGAAATTTGGTATTTGGTTTGATTTTGGGAGGAAGTGTTGCTGTGGCTTGTCTTGATTTTCAAAAAGGTCCTTCCTGTGTTGTTTTAAGCTTCTTTTCCAACACAGCTCTCAATTTTGAGTATATAACAAAGGAATCTGTATTTGTGTTTTAGTAATGATGACATTTTCTCCCTACAGAGCCTGCACTAAGTCGAACATTGCAGAGCTGCTTGTCCGTGATGTATTTTTGCTAACGATTGTATACAGAGTATACACGCACTCCAAGATTTGTAGTGCATTCATTACTAGTTTGATCCTGCTGCTAAGTGGTTTGACCCAAACATCAGCTTAATAAAGAGAGGTCTGGGTCCAGGCACATCCTAAAGGAAAGCTACTCAAGCCACTTGTTTCTGTTGACAGTACAGCACCAGCTATTCTGCCCTTGTGGCAGCCTGCCACCTCAGAGTGTCATGATTGATGATGAAGTCCCAGAGAGCTGAGGAAAAGCCTGAACAGCTTTTGAGGAGAGTAAAACAATCTTTCAAGAAGGAAATAAGCATCTGAATCCAAACAAAAGTAAATGTTCATTATGCGGTTGTAATTCCTGTTCTCTTGTGTGGCTGAAACATGTAGACAATTCAAAGCTGTTCCAGTAAGCATTTTGGACTATAACACAGACACACACACTCCATGCCCATGAGGGACAGTCTTTCAGGAAAGAACCAACATAGTCATGGTCAAATATTCAACATTCAAAGACCACTCCTACAGGATCAGTTATACTAGAATAGTTTCTGACACGTGTCAAAGTAGAGCACCTAAAATTGTTTCAAGAGGTGGAAAATGTGAGTTGGATTTCTGGGAGGCAAGCCAATAAATGCTTAAAAACTCATGTTCAGGGAAATCATTAACTATTTGATGTTAGTTCCACAACATGGGAAACTGCTGGAATCTGCATCTGTGAAATCTGTGGCAAAATTGAGCTGATTTTTTACCCAAGCCACAAAAATACATTAATCTCTGCAGTTTATAGAGATTATAAATTTGGGAGAAATCAATTAATGACTTTGTTTTTAACACCAAATTAATTCAGTATTATCTATTTCACACAAGCGATCCAAGTACGTGCATGTATGATTATATTTTATATAACATAAGGGATAGTGGATATTTTATATCTAAAATAGAGAACAGGCAGTAATTCTATTTTGGACACAACTTTAAGGTATGGTTTTCTCTTCAAATGGAATTTTTGGGGTCAGTGCAATGGATTATGCTTCAGGAAATGTTCACCATTTTGGGGCAATAGTGGTATTCTATATCACTATTCAGAGTCTACATGGCTTTTTGAGCACTTAAGGGTCAATATTCACAGAAAGATTTTCAATCTAAAGTATAATAGAATAGAATGCTGTTATAATCAAAAGGTTCACAAGTTACCCTTGAAAAGTCCATAAGTTACTCCATGAAAGGCATACACAGTAAACCCCAAAATATCAAACTTCTGTTTGCAAGATAAATAATTTTTAAGAACAGTGATTATCAAAAAGTCATTTGTCAGTATAGTAAATTCTAAGCCCTCAGTGAGGTCGCTGCTCCATTTATCACATTTTATTAAATCAGACAGCATTGCTAGTGATGCAGTGTTTGACAGGCATGGCTCCTGTCAGTCATGGGTAGTACCCTACCCTTTTCTTTTACATGACAGCAAAGTTCCAGCTCTTTATCTCTTTTCAGAAAAGGCTTAAAAGTGAACTGAGAATAGGACAGATTGTCACTTACCAGCATTTATTGATTAGCGAAATTTCTTTTTTATGAATGTAGTTTTTCACTAATTCTTATGGATTATTTTCCTAATTACTCAATTCTTATATTGCTATTACATTTACCAGTTTGTACTTCATAATTGTTTACATAACTAATTTAGATCACATCCTTTTGCAAAGCCTTTCTTTGAAATCATAGAATGAATCAGAAAATCACAGAATGACCTGGGTTGGAAGAGATACTTAACATCATCTAGATCCAAACCCTCTGCCATGGGCAGGGACACCTTTCCACTAGACCAGGTTGCTCAGAGATCCATTAATTTCCACACCTTCTCTGGGAAACATGTTCCAGGGCCTCATCACCCTCACAATAAAGAATTTCTTCCTAATATCCAATCTAAATCCCGCTCTTCTTCAGTTTGAAGCCATTTCCCCTTGTCCTGTCACACCAGGCCCTTGTAAATAGTCTCTCTCCATCTTTCTTGTTGGCTCCCTTCAGGTACTAGAAGGCCACAATTACATGACCCTGAAAGCTTCTCTTTTCCAGGCTCAACAACCCCAATTCTCTCAGCCTTTCCTCATGTCAGAGCTGCTCCATCCCTCTGATCATCTTGGTGACATTCTCTGGACTTGCTTCAACAGGTCCATATTCTTTCTGTGCTGGGGACACTTGTTTTCTTTGAGTTTCTTTCAGTATTTTCTACAAGTTCAATAATACTCTAGTAAAATAAGTTTTCCAAGAAAAATTATTACTTTAACATCAAATAATTTCATTTCCTTAAAGGCCCAACTGATGTTCCTTTGTGGATTCTCTTGGAATTAAGAGGTATCCATAGTAAAATACATTCCACTGGAACAGACCGTTTAGTTTACAGAACTAGGAGGAATCTACCAGCACAGCATGTCTGGATTTCTAACTGAATATGTCCATTCATTTGGTACAGCCAAAGAAGCTTTAGAAATATGGTAAAGAATAAAAGAGATTCTTTGTTGGTAAGAAAAAGTTTTATCCAAGCAAGGGAAAAAAACTCCCAGACAACAGGACTTACACTCCATATGCACATGAACATCTCTGTAAAAGAAGCAGAGTTATGCACTACATAGTAGAGATGTATATAAGTGTTTATAATCTCGTTTCATGAGGGAAAACCAAGAATTGCCAAAGTGCATCTAGATAACTCAGATTCAATCAAAGGATATAAACCATGTCCCTGTGAAATGATGGTTGACTGGAAATAGTCACATTTAGGTTCTGAAACCTGAAATGAACTAAAAAGTTATATTTCCTTGGCAAACTTGAACATTTTCTTCACAAAACAAACTAGTCATATTCCAGAGTTTCCTAGAGTGAGAGCAAGTTATGTGAAACCTGATTGCAAAGAACCAAAATGAACTTCAGCAAAAGCATGAAAAGGCTGCCAAGTGCTGAACCAAACCATGAGTTAGGCAGGAAAAAAATTTGAAACCTATAGCTAAATCATAATTCAAAAAGGCCATATCCTTGGAAATACAAGTTTTATTAATTAAGAAATGCAAAAAATTCACCAAGCTGTAGTTAGATGCATCAACTTCTGTCTAATATTAAAAATTCCTGTTCCAAGACAAAATAAGAAACAGGACTAGATAGGCACTGCTGTTAATGCCTGTATGATATATTTGACAGGAAATTAATCCTGACCCCTGAAAACAGACAATTCCATGAAGATAAGCCCTTATTAAAAGAATAAGGATATTGGTTTTCTCTCATCACGGATTGTTATCGCACAGTCACATCTGAAGACATTCCCTTCATTTAAGATGACAGTTAAGAAGACCAGGAAAAGAAACCAGTACAACACACTCATAATACTTTTGAGATCATGTCTAGGATATTCATTGAGCAAAATTTCTGCTTTAAAAGAAAGACCTCTTGAAACCAGACATTACAACTTTCTTCAAGTATTAGATGATTAGATGTAATACAGAATTAGTTCAATCTTTTCTTCACTTAAGATATATATATGTTTCAGCTTTACTTTCCCATGCTGACCAGAAAGGAAAACAAATGGACAATTTATACTAACGTTGCTTTGCTTTTATTTCTGTATTGTCTAGCACTGAACAAATCAAACTGGCCTTAATAACACAATTTAAAGACACACTATCTTTTGCATTATATAGAGTCAATTGAAACGATGTTTTTGGAAGCAAAGCAGTAACAATAATAATGAGAATACCAGTAAAATACTTCTCAGCTTACCTTGTTTCATTCATCTTTAACTTCATCAGATGAAATATAGTCACAGTATTCTTTAAACACTGCATTTGTTTTCTCAGAACTTAATGTGAACTACCATTATGATGTAACACTGAAACCTGCCACAGGTGTTGAAACTATTACAAACATTATTTCACATTACTTTAAAAAGTTAGCTTGCCTGTGAAGTGATTCACTTTCTATTGTCAGCTGTCAAAAACCTTAATCTCAGCCTATACAAAGAACTTGTTGAGTAGCAGAAGGTTTGTTCCAAGTTCTCTGTCTTGCTCCTGGGCACAGTCAAGGAAGGATATACTCTGAAACAGGTCAACAAAAACCCTTCCCACTTGTTATGAACACTCCGAAGATTTTGTATAGATGTAACTCTTTTTTTTACTTCTAGCCTTTGCTTCCAGCCTTGCATAGAGTTTTTTCTCCCTTTGCTCTTTGCATTCTCTTCATTACCAGTGTTCATACTTGATTTGTACTTTTCTCTTGAAGTATTTCATTTAGTGTATAAGAATGACCTTGGAAATTAAATTTTCAATTTTAAATTTGCTCATCAAGTATTCCTCAAAGTCACTTTGAGACTGAGACTGGCAGAAGACTTTCAGACTCTATCTAAAGGTGAAAAGGAACATTGAAAGAGTTCCTGCCACCTGGCAAGTTTAATTTGCATATTTATCACTTGGATTCAATATCATTTTATAAACTGTTCAATTTTTTTGTATCAGAAGCCTTCCTAAGAGGATTTCTTTATAACCTTCTCTTAGGAATGACAGCAACAATATGTAGCTGAATGTGCATAGAAAGGTTCAGTGGTTCAGTGAGAACACTTAAGGGAGAAAACGTGCATCAAAAATTCTCCTTTGAGTCACTTTACCACTCCTTTCAAAAGGAGCCCTACTTCTTATAATTATGTACACCTTAAAAGCTTAATTTATGATAGCATAATTTATTAATACTATGGAGAGAAAGTTGGACATCCTAGTCAAGTGGTCCCTTGGTTGCATTAGATAGTTCAAGATGAAGGGAATATTCCTAAGGTCTTGCTTAGTCCAACAAGTTATAACCTAGGTTGCTGAAATTTGTTGAACAGTTTCAGGGGCCACAGAAAGTCATAGAGTGGACGGGAATTGAGTGCAGCAGTTGTCAATGTCAGACACTCACCTTTATTGCAGTGATGCAATGACTGGAAAATGAGTCCTTTGTTTAAACTGTAGAAAAACTTCTGGAGTGCATTAGGAAGAGTGCGGCCAGCAGATTCAGGGAGGTGATCCTGCCTCTCTATTCAGCCCTAGTGAGGCCACATCTGGACTGCTGTGTCCAGTTCTGTGTTCCACATTTCAAGAAACACAAGGAGATACTGGAGAGAGCCCAACAGAGGCCTCAAAGATGATGAGGAATCTAGAGGAGATCTGTCTTACAAGGAGAAATTGCAGGATATGGGCCTGTTTAGTTGGGAGGAGAGAAGACTGAGAGGGGATCTCATTAATGTGTATAAATATCTTAAAGGGGGCTTCCAACAGGTTGGTGCCAGACTGTTTTCAGTGGTGCCCAGTGGCAGGACAAGGAGCAATGGCCATAAACCAAAACATAAGAAGATCCACCTCAACATGAGGAAGAATCTCTTTCCATGGAAGGTGTTAGAGCACTGGAACAGGCTGCCCTCGGAGTTAGTGGAGCTTCCCTCTCTGGAGCTATTCCAAACCCATCTGGACATGTTCCTGTGTCACCTGCTCAAGGTGACCCTGACTGGGGTAGAGGGTGCTGCGATCTGGTCTTAATTACAGAGGAGTAAAGGGAACTAACTCTGTGAATAAAATGGATTGAACCCAGAAAAGTTTGAGTATGCCCAAAAAACGTGATTAAAACCAAATGAGGTTAGATCTTGATACCAAAAAATTGATATATTTTATTTAATAGTGAAAGAGGCAAAGAGAGAAAGAGAGAGAGAAAGTGAGAGAGAGAAAAGAAAGAAAGAACGAAAGAACGAACGAAAGGAAGAAAGAAAGGAAGAAAGAAAGAAAGAAAGGAAGAAAGAAAGGAAGAAAGAAAGAATAAGTGTGTTGTGCAGGGACAGGGAGAGTGGAAACATATCACCCTTCCAAGGG
>VWPU01018440.1:0-45956 GCA_013398955.1 Callaeas wilsoni | reverse complement strand
GTGCTTATGGTTGCAGATTGTGTATGTGTCTAATCTTCATGGAATAGGTTTTGAGCATAGTGATCACATTCCATCCAAGGAGTAGCAGCTGCATTTTACCATATAATTTCTGTACCGTTATAACTCCTGTTAGGATGTGAATTTAAGTTCTCTGTTGCCTCTAATTTTACCCCTAGCCATCTTTCCACATAAGGTATATCAAATCATATAACCAGAAAGTGTCCTTAATATGGAATACAGTAAAGTGTCAAGGAAAAAGATTTTTGTCAAACAGACAGAAAACTACAGAAAAGGCAGGCCACTTATCCCTCTGCCCATTATTTCTTTAAATTCTGGTTTTAAGTGTGCATTCTTCTTATTCTTTTCTTGTGACCTTTCTCATAAGGACAGGCATTTTCTTATCTTTTTCTTCCTGGAGTCAAGTTAATTTAATTTACTGATCATATCACAGGCCTAATTCGTATGTATGTGTATTTCACTGGATTAGTTCAACTAGGTGTAAAAGAATGTTAAGTAAAGATAATAGGATGATTCTTTTGAACACAACAGGTACAAATTAAGTTGTTAACTATATTATATACCTTGCATTGCTTATCATGTCTGATAAGCAAGCTCAATAACATTTAGCTTTGCCACAGCATGTAGCTTCATCAAGAACATAACTCTTTGGACCAATTTTTAGTTGCAATGAAAGCAAAAAAGAAGGCTGCTGATTCAGAAATTGGTTTTGCCCATGGTTCTACTTCTTCTCAGTCATCTGCTCTCCACCTGCCTCGGGGAAAGTCAGTGTTTTATGCAGGAGCTACTACTACATTGCTGGAAATTATGGCATCGTCTAACATGAAAAACTAAAATTTGTCTATTGTGTAGAACTGGAATTTATGCTAGTTTATCATATCAGGTTGTGGTGTTAAGTGAAGTAGTTTAGTTCATGCAGGAGAGACAGAGATGGCCAAGACAAACACAATGGATGGTTGGATGAGGTGGACATTCAGCTGTTGTCTGCTGAGTAGCCTTTTGTATGTATGAACCAGCACCCTGATAAAAATTCCTGTTCCTGACAAATATCACGTAAAGTCTTGTGCAGAGAAAGGTCTGCATTTCAAGCCTAAATTACAGCATAGCTTCAGTTACACCACTGAGTTAGGCCAGCAGACCTAATTAATTAGTCATGGAGTCACAGTCATGTAAACTGGAAAGAACATTTCTCTGGAACAGATCTGCTCTGATCCACCCTTCAGATAGGTCTGTCAGGTTGATCGGATCATTTAGTTGAGCTTTGAGTATTTCTAAGGGTGGTGGTTCCTAATGGTGGAGATACCTGTGGCTGCCTACCCTCAGTAGGAGAATTTTTTTGGTTTTTTTCCTCTTAATATTTTACCAGACATTCCTTTGTAGCAGTTTGCTCTCACTCTGCCTCAGGCTTTCACTCTGCACCTTTAAGGAGAGTTCCGCTTCATGTACCCTACACCCCCCAGTGGGCATTTGTAGACAACATCTTCCCAAGCCTTTTCCAGGCTAAACAAACTCGGTTCTTCTAAGCTTCTCCTCATAAGTCATGTAATTCAGATTTTAATCACTCAGAGTAGATAAATGGTTTATCTAAACTAGTGCGTTGAACATCGTATAGAGTTCGGCTCTTGGAATTCAAGTCCTAGATATATAGCAAATTTATCTTTGTGTTCAGGAGACAGAGGAGCCAAAACAAATTACAAGATTTATCTTAGATGCATGTAAATTGGCACAATAACCTAATATCTAAAGTGTCTGAATTAACTGCTGTGATCCTTAGATAAATTAACATAGGCACGTTTCTATGCTTATATATGGCATTACTTCAGAGATGAGTAAGGAATAACATTATTTTCTTCTGTCTAGTCTTTAAAATTATACACCAAATACTTTCGGCTTTCTTCTGAATCTTTTTCAATTTGGTAAGGTTTGGAAATCCATACCTTAAAGCCAGAAGAAGTTAATGAGTTTCATTTAATAAGTTTAGGCAACAGGAAAGTCAGTGGTTATTTGATTTGTTTTTACAGCTGGATGAGACAGATCAGAGAACTGTGGAATCAGTAAGACAATATAAAAAAGTTCTGTGATTGGAAGACAAATATATCAATTCAAGCTAAAATAATGTACATCATTTTAGCATGATGGCAATTTACAATCAAAACAACTTAGCTTGGGAATTAAGGAATTTATCACAATGTGAAGCCTTTAAATTATGACTGTATGTCTTTCTAAGAGATGTCCTCCAGCCCAGTCAGAAATTATGGATAAAGAATTTCCAGGTGAAGTATTGTGACCTCTATTATGCAAAAGCTCAGAGTAAACTGTCTGCATCGTTATTTCATGTTTTAAGTCTGTGGACCTATAAAATGGAATCAAGGTGATGTGCTACAACGTCAATCCTCAATGGCTTCCTAGACTGGAAGAAACACTTTCTTTCTGTGTTAGATACTGCCATCCTCTCCATTTAAAAAATTTGTTATCACCTACATTCATTATTGCAACATCTGTTCCAAAACATGGATGTCTTCTCTTGGTATTTCAGCTTGGGTTGTATCTCCTATTGCAATTAACTAGATTATTTTAGGGCAGTTTCTGACCACTAAGCATAATGAAAATGAAACTCATTAAATAATCTAGGTGGATTAGAATCCTTAATAACATTTCACTTTCAGATCCTTTGAACTTACATATTATTTCTTGAATCTACTGTATATGAAAGTCCAAAAAACAAACAAAACTGATGCATATAACTTCAGAAGAGAACAGTGTTCCAATCTAGGAAATAATTTGTCTCTCTACTTTTGGAGACTTGTGGAAGCAGAGAAACATTTAAATCATCCACAGAAAGCTCTCAGGGCAATTATGAGGTAAAACTTCTGCACTTCATCTTTCAGTTCCTAGTCAGAAGAGCATTAGGTTTCAATTTGCATTTGTTTTCTCTAGAAAGCCCTCTCTTCTCCAATGGAACTCCTCCTGCTTTGCAGAACTGAGCTCTTTGTTCCTGGAGCTGTTCCTTCACTGCTGGAGTACCATATCATGTGCATTCTTCTACCTCCTTACACAACAGGTTGAAGTAAATCTCCAATCTATCATCCTAAACCCTTTTTTAAATGAAGCATAGAAATAAGCTTTCCTTCAGTAAGTGATCCTTCCTCAGCCTTCCAAAAGCAACACCTAAGCTGAGGAACCTAAAGTAAATTGTATGCATGTTCTATAGAAATCCTCTAAACAAATAAAACTGAGAGACACTTTATAGCAGTAATAATTTCTTACTTGCAAGTGTTTCAGAAGACTCCCACAGCAGCAGGTGTTAAGGAAGTATCCATCTGTTCTTGTTTCTCTGCACAGAAGTATATTGAATAGATAAGAGTTTCTAAATGTTCAGGGTTGTCATTAAAATGGGTTAGCTGTGATCGTCACTTAAGGCATTCCTGATATTGAAATTAAAATGAAGACAATCTCTGGCTCTGTTGCAATTTGAAAATGCGATCAATGGTTCCCTGAAGAAACATCCTGTCAACTGAGTGCTTTTTAAATTATCTTCTGAAAACCACTTCAGTATTCCTGTGACTGAACTGGAAATGCTGTATCAGCAACATTACTGTTCTCTGAAAATATGGATCAAACCCCAGCTGTTGCAGATATGTTAATTGATGAATAAAGTTAAGAGATCTGAAGCCTTTATACTACACTTGAAACTTATGTTTCTATTTAAATATTGAAGGCTTTTCAGCTTTCTCTTCCAAATGCAAAAAATTACTTGAGTCACTTCTAAGGAAGGCTTCAGAATCTCTAAACTTGAGTGCTACAGTATAAAGACTAGAGGACTGGAGCTTCATCAACACAGCAGTGAAATCAGCATGAGAAAGGGGAGATGGCAAACAAGCTGTGAAAAACAACATGTCAGGTTTTTTGGAGATGAGACAGAAAATATACTGGGCAATAGTATGAATGAATCTATGAAACAGCTATAAAACTTCTACACACTCCAAAGTGTTTTTATACCTTAAGTATTATATAAGCTACTACACTGTCCTATATTCAGATCAGAAAATGGATCTTGGCAAGCAGTGTGAAAGTGTTAAGAATGAAAACTCCCTCTCTGCCCTTTTAGCATTGTACCCCACTCAACAGAAGGAAACAAAAGGAAGTTTGTGCATGTAGCACATGCAACAATTATAATATCTTTATAATTAAAGCTAAAACAATACCATCTGAGGTATTAAGGCTTTTTATTAGTTTGCAATTTAGAAAGTCTAGTAGCTTCCACCAAAGAAAATGCTAGCAATACCTTGCTTGCCAAAGTTTGATGTTTCCATTACGTCTTCACTTTCTAGATTTGTCTGATACTTTCTCCTCTCAAGAAGGCACATTGCTTTAAGAAATTTTGCTATTTGTATGTGAATTACTTGGTCTGGATACTTGGTAGGCAAATATTCTCATACCATGATGGGGCAGTTCTGGTACTGTCAAACACAACTGTTTACAGCTGAATCCATTTCCAAAACTTCTGGATCTCAGCTTTGAAATTATCAGTTAAAAGGAAAAAAAAAAAAAAATACAGCCCTTTGCATCTCCCAAAGAATCCCCTCAAACAAGTAATAGCTAGCCAGCCTTCAGCTGGTATGAGATCTTTCCAGATATTTGGTCCAACCCTAAATGTAGTTATAAATATAAACTTCACATTGAATTTTTGTGGTTTATGCAGTCTTTTTTTATTCCTTGGTTGTTACCTTTACTGAGATTGTTAGATCTACAAAACTGTGAGTAGAGGAAACAGGGTGGTTTTTTTTGGAAAATAGTTTGTTTGCAATGTTATAGCTGAAAAATGGTAAAATTTTGAGAACAGCATTGTTATCCAGGAAAAAAACCAAACTTCAAACAAAAAACAACTCACCCTACCATGATCTGGACAACAGAGCATGTGATATACTAATTTGTTTGCTGGAAAAGTATAGATTGCGTGCTAGGATTGCTTTGGCACTCGGCATTTTGCTAAGCCACCTGCCAGGTTAAGCCACTCTAATCATGTAACCATGGCAATACTGCTGGCGTCAGTATGAGGAACTGATTTGTGCAGCCAGTAAGGACTGGGCACCTTAATACATTAACTGGAGCTGTTAGGAACTGTTTGGAAATAAATATGTAAAATAGGAATAAAAGGTTCTTTTAGATTGTTTAGTGTTTTGCTTCAGGCAATATTTGTTAACAGCAGGACACCCTGTTTATCGGGCTAAGAGAACATGGTTGTTAGCACCGAAATAGATAACAAACTGCTGGTAAATAACTGCTGGTTGATTCTCCTCTGCTGCTTTGCTTTTTGTGCTTTGATGGGAAACAACTGTTTCATTTTTAGCAGTAAGTGTTAGCCTACGCTTGTGCTCTGCTGAGGTAAACTGGCAACTTACAGCAGTAATTGCAGAAAATCTGAAAATAAGACAAACCCAACAAAATTTGAAAGTTTTAATTAGGTTCTATAAAGATGGTCAGAGAGTTGGTCAAAGTGTTGCTACCATATATTATACCTCTTCTTCCTATCCCTTGGTTGTTTTGCAAATGCTTTTCCACACATACATTTCCTGTCCCTCTCACATTTGCCTTTCATATGCCCCTCAGTTATGTGTTTTCCTCACACCTTTAATTTGCAGCTACACTGCTCCACAAGTAATGGGTTTGCATTTTTCCAGAGAGGCAATGATCTGATGATATACTGTCTCCACCATCAGTGCTGACTTAATTAATTTCTACCCCTATGTCAACAAGGTGCAGGACTGTAATGTGAATCAAACCAGAAAAAGGATCCACCTCAAAGTTAAAACTTCAGCATCCCTTCTCTCCAACTTTCCTTTTTTCAGCCAGGTGGCTGGTTTACACAGTAGCCTCACAAGCATAAGCATATGTAAACATAATTAAAGGAATGCCTCAGTGAATTTCATAGAGAGTGGAATGGAGTACCAGAGTACTGGTTATTTCTGATTTTGTGGCCAGACGAGGGAAAAAGATAAACTCAAAATCTGTATTCACTCTCCAAGCCAAAAGCCTCATTTGCATGAGAAGAAAAGGGAGTCCTTAGTGACCTCTATATATTTTTATGCTGTATCTACTTTGGTTTGCTTCCTAGCAGCATTACTTGATGTATTATTTTCATGATGAGAAATTATTTTCATTCACTGCATCTTATTTTACTGGTCTGAATTGCAGCTGACACAGGTAGCCCAAATTGTTGCTCTATGCTGTGGCCCAGTTGTTGCCAATTTTTCTTTATTCTCGCAATTTTCTATGGTCTTCCTCCATAACTTTTTCTTCTAATCTCTCATTCCTCCATTTTTTCCCCTTTCGGTATTTTTTCATGGTGAGTGCCAGTTTTCAGTGGTTCACTAATTTGCCAAATAGCACTGTGCTTGCTGGCGTATATTTGTGTCCCCCAAACTGGCAACTGTTGGATTTTGTACAGAATAGATGCTGCATTAACACATATATTCACTTTTGTACTAAATCATGATTTTTTGCAGGCTGTGAAAAAAGTGAAATTATGATTTTGTACTGAAATAAAGGAATGAAAACTTTTAAAACAACTGTGGCAAACAGGAACCCACTTGAGGATGTTGGGCTATGAAACTTTTTTAGTCCCTGAAGCTCTTCACTTTGCTCTTATGCCCCACTGCTGTATGGACTCCATTGGAAATGTCTTAGCTAGTCAGGATAAATATCCAAGCCGGCGATGTTCCGACTATATCCTTGCAAAGAGTGAGAAATTGTTCAGGTCTCTAGCATTTCTGTTTCTTTTCATCCTTAATCTTTTAGAACTGCAAAATTTAATCAAAAAGTTAGCTGAAACATAGTTGGACAAGGAATATATTGCTTTCAATAATTTAAAATATGTAAGGTTGCTTTAAGGATAATTCTATAATTTTGTAATTCCTTTCATAATACTGCAGTTACTCAGAAAATAGGGCCCAGTTCTCTCTTGAAAGAAGATTAAAAACTTACCATGAAGATCAGATGATTCACATTCCTTTGTTTTGTTGTGTTTTGCTAACAGGCAGGAAAGAAGGAGCACAGAGGACAGAACAACTAAAATCAACAGAGACAGAAGAGATACATAGATAAAAGCAGAATTAGAAAAGAAAGGAACTGAATCACTCATAAGCAAAGGTCAGCAAACAACATGCCCAGTTATTGCACTTAATTGTTAGAAGCATTGATTTTGCTGCTTCTTGGAACTTCTTAAGAAATTTAGTTATTTTTCCAAACTGTACTGCTTTGGGCCTGCAGACTACAGGGGAAGAGCAGCAGTAGGCAAAACTGCCACATCTGAATAGGAAAGATGCCTAACACAGTATATTTTCACTGCCAGGAAATAACAAAGAAGCATTCTTGCCTGTTTAGTGGGTATTAAATCATGGATAGAAAGTCAACTGCTTATCTGGAGCCTGGCATAGATTTCCAATAACTCGCTTTTCCTCAAGCACAAACATACGACAGCACTTGAGGAAAACCATGGAGTGAATCTTTTATAATCCAAAAACAATCTTTTTAGATTTCCATGAGAAAACAGCACTTATTTATTCAGTCTTTTTCTCTCACCTTTGCAATTAAGTCAAGTGCTGACACATTACTGGGTCATTTATGCCCCAAACTGTTCAACAGAGATGATGTCTTCTGGTATTGTGGATATACAAAATAAAACCTTTATGGCTTGTAATAGTAATAATAGCAAACCCAATATACAGAATTACTACACAGCCATGTATACATAGTGTATAGGTAAAAGGTAGTGTGTGTAATAGGTGGTCACTGTAGTCACTGTTTTGCTGCACAGCTGTGCTCTCCAATCTAATCTGTGTTTATAGTTATAGTCTGTTCGTGTACTGTTCAGGATGATGGTGTCTGTGCCTGTGTGGCTCTGACAGGCTGATCTACAGGCATCCATTACCTTGGTGTTTGGGGTGTTGCTGTCCTACCCTAGAGAATCTGGCTTAATTTTAACAGGGATGTCCATGTGGCTGGACAGGTAATCATACAGTGTTCCATCCATCCCCACCCTGCAGGTCCTTTGCACCACTGAAAGCTCCCTGACACTGTGTGAGGTATCCTCTTGCATGGCACTTACTCCACAAGGCCTTTAGCACATCTGTGAAGGCTGTAAAAGTGCTGTCCCTAACTTGTCTGCTCATATATAGGCCACAATTTCTCAGCATGCAGCCCTTCATGAGCAGCTCTGCCCAGTAGTGCTCATAAGCATTGACCTTGATTTTACCAAGACAAGCTTTCAACTTGAAGGCTGGGGAAGCATGAGGGAAGCAGAAGCCTGCCGAGAGGATCAGGCATTCCCTACTTGCTCACTTTCTATTTGAGGGCACTGTTTTGTCCTGTACTCTGAGTGACTGTATGGCCAGCAGCTGGCCTCCAGCAGTGTCTCCACTGTTACTGAGCTTTGCTCAGCTGCATCACGTGTACTGATTTCAGACACCGGGTGACAGCCAATGGGACACTAACTTCTCCATGTAACACCACATTCATGGCTCTGGGATAGGAGCTCTCAGGAAACAGCACGGGCTGAAGAGAAGGCAGCCAGGAGCTGAGGGCAATAGCAAGGCAGGTAGGACAATGATCCCATCCAGGTGGGCTCAATCCCACAGTACCTGAGCGGGTGCCACACTGGGGAGCAGGGTGAGGCAGCTTTCAAGGTTACCAGACATGTGTGCGGTGATGAAGCAGGTGCAAGGTGAAGTCAGCAAATCAAATCAGTGGTTCAGGACCAGCAAGGCACGTGGACAGGCACAGGCATACCTAAGACAAGTCCCAAGGATGGAAGCCTGATCTTCAATGCAGCTCCCAAGCAAAGAGCAGGAGGCCCCCATGAGGCTTCCCATAGCTCCTTCTCACACAGCTCTGTCCCCAGCACTCTGATCCAAGGATACAGCTGCACCATATCAGAGCTGCAATGGGGATGGGCAACCAAGCCCCAAGGAGCGGGGAAGAGGCTGCAGAGCCTCTTGGTGCACTGACAACATGCTTATTTCCAGATTTTCATCCAGTCCAGAAGGTATCAGTCTCTTAAAAGTAATCTTGTTAGAGACAAGGCACAGCTGTTCAGGGCTAGGATGTTTACTGCAGCCCAGTAAAGTCTGCAAAGCCATATGCTGTTTGATCCTCTGCTCCCTGGCTATTTACCAAGTAAGCGTCCAGAGGGGCAATAGGTTGAGCTGTGCCAGAATGGCTGACAAACACCAGCGCTTCTGCTGGCCCACGAGGGGCCCTGAAAGCGTCATAATTATATGGAATTACATTCTGCAGTACTTAGTGATCCATCGTACCCTAGTGACCATCGCAGTGGTTCATCTGCAC
Organism: Callaeas wilsoni; assembly: GCA_013398955.1. Taxonomy (NCBI): domain Eukaryota; kingdom Metazoa; phylum Chordata; class Aves; order Passeriformes; family Callaeidae; genus Callaeas; species Callaeas wilsoni. Next base: position 36,593 of record VWPU01018440.1, on the reverse strand, counting down.
TTTCAGATCCGAGCTGCTGAGATTTTGATAAGCAGCCATGCACAGAGCCAACAACAGCATCGTGCCATACATAAATGCCCCCATCCTGACAGCCACAGTACCTTGCTGAGCACGACACTGTCTTTTTGACTGATGTAATGCCAGTGTGAACTATACCTTTAAGATGCCCATGGCCTGGCATACACATAGTGATTTACAGGAGAAAGTGAGGAGTGTGGTCAAACTGAAGGGTTCCAGAAGAGGACAGTCAGGTGACAAAATCAATTAGAGCAGCCTGACAAAAATGTTAGCCTTGGCCTTTAGTGGAAATTATCTTTCCTTGCAACACCATCTTAACTACAGTCTGTGGCTATAGGTGGTGGTATTATGTCCAAGACTTCATAATCCTTTACAATTTCCATGTAGGATATGTACTTGCTGTTTGTCTTTCCTTCATCCTGCTCCTTTCCAAGCCTCTCCCCTTCCTCTTCCTCAGGAAGAAAATCTTTACTTCTGTAATTTTCCCTTCTTCTCTTTAGTCTGTGCAAAGTCAATCCCTTCTCCAGCTGCCATATAAGAAAGACTGACTGCTGAGTACTGTCCTCCTCCTTCTGATAAAACACACATAATATTTTGGCTGACATGCAACAATACATGTAGGAAAGCTAATCTTTCTGACTGCAGTCAAATCAGTTCAGGACCCAGCCCATCATAGGACATGGAGAGACAACCACTTTTGTTGAAACTCCAGCACACTCGTAGAAATACAGTGACCAGAAGGAAAAGCCCTTTACATTCAGTGCCCAATTACTTTCAGCTACAGATCCAGGATAAGGATCATTTGCTTTTACGTTCAGTAAGCAGACCCGTTACCTTCAGATAATGTAATGAAGAAAGTGTATTCTACAGAAGACAACATAAAAATTGAGACCACAACAGCTTTTCTGCTGTTGTGGAGACCTATTCGACCTGGTGCTCAGGGTCTTCATCCCACTGTTGTTGCTTTCAGCACATCAGGTTGGAGTGAACGATACCATAACTCACAATGAGTGTTAGAGGTTTCTGCTCTTGCCCGTTTATGGAAAGTGCGGTCAAAAGTTTTCAGCTACATAGTTTTGTAAGCCTACTGCTAACCAAGAGGATTGGGCCTGGAACTGACAGGAGATAAAGGGAGTAAGGATGAATCAATCCAATGAATCAAGGAACCTGCAGAGCTACTTCAAAACCTGGCTCTTGCTGTCTTGTGCTGTGTGCTAGTTCTGTCTGTTAGAGCTCTGTCTCACCAGAGGTGCTTGAGTAGACCAACCCTTTCAGGTATTTAAAATTACAGAACATTGTGAAATAACCTCTTTGGCATAGATTGAATTGTCCCAGGGCACATGGGCAGCAAACAGAACTGCATTTTAGGCAGTTTAGACAGAAGAAGTCCATGTGAATTTTGTGGACAGTGATGCACTGATTCATCTGGAGCAACAAGCATTTTTCAGAGAAAGCTCTGGAGGCACAGAGCCCATTACAAGCATGTGGGGCTTTAGGTCAGGCCCCATACAGCCTCAGGTACTCTGGTGTTCATTGCCTTCAGCAATGTCATTTATTCTAAAGGTGACTGATAGAGAGAATATGCTCTAAGAATGTTTTATCATGAACAGTTGGTACAGAGGGTGTTATCTGTGGGTTTCTGACTGCCTGGCAGGCACTGTATCACCTTCTGTTTTACGGTGGAACTAATTGTTCACCTCAGTGCAGCACGGCCAACAGCAGCTACAAACTGCAAAGCTCAGGCAGTGCCCTCTGTGAGCAGAGAAACACACGCTAATGGAGACTTCTGTACAAAAGGAGGCACATGTGAATATATATACACACACATCTCAGCTTGCATATAATGAATTTTTTAGAGCAGATGCCTGCAGACCTTTAAGAAGGACAGCACCTACATTTTCTTTATATAGATGGTGTTTAGGGCCATGAGGTGCAACAGCTAGCCCTGTGCTGGCATAAACTGCTGGTATAATTGCCTGGTGATTTCAATGAAGATTTAAGTAAGCAAAAGCCTCCATGTCTTAAACTAACATGAGGCAATGCATAAAGTCTGTAATTCTCATTATCTTCTCTTAGGTCATACTCCATCCCTTACTAATTGGCTCTACGGGCATCCCATTTTAAGTTACAATGTTTACAACCTTTTCTTGATAATCTAATGTGCAGACGGGTCAGACTCCAAATGCAAGGTGTTTTTATTCCCATTTCTTTTGCATAATAAGTCCTGAACTGGAACCACACCTCCACCTATCTGCTAGTGCTTTTATATGTCAGTGGCTGCTACTGCTGCATCACAGGTGTGACTTGGCCACTGACACTTCAGTGTGACTCTTCTACCTTATGGTATTCCTCATCACTAATTCAAGAGTTTCTTTGGTACAGACATACAGTAGCTCTGTTTCAAGGCTCTTGGGTTAGTTAGCTCTCCTTGACATTATTTCTTTGGAAGCTCATGTTCACCTGGAGCCTTGTCATGACGTGGGACTGCACAACCTCTGAAAATCCACTTTCCCAATTAATAATGCTCCCTCTGCTATTTTTTTTTTGTTGTTGTTTAATGACCACCACGAGGATTAACACTTTCCTACTGCTATATTCATTGTTTTGAGATTTTGTTGGCAGAAATCACATGTCAGTCTTCCATTTTTAAGTTGCCTTTTTTTTTCTTTTTTAAATTTTTTTTTAGGTTTAAGTTAAGGCTCATGATCAGGAAAGCTTCAAGGATATGTGTAGCATTATACATTGTTCAGTTGAACCCGAATAATATAGATTTTGTTTCCTTCATCTGTGTCAAGCTTTTAATAATTATCAACTTAAAGATATATGTGCCTTCTTAAAAATAGCAGCCACGCAGGACACCATACCTACTGGTGACAAAATCTTTGTCCTAGAGTATATAACCTATAGATACAAAAGAAAATGCCATGGATGAGCAGCACAGAGCGTTGTGTGCAAAAATCCTGAGTGATTCATGCTCAGTATACGGAAGAGAGGTTTTCAAGTGGATCAAAATAACCAAACCAACCCAACTCAACTAAAAACCCCCTCAATAAAAACAAAATTGCAAGCTTTGACTTGAAGATGCTGCATAAAAACTGAAGCACCTTAAGGATGAGAATGACCCATGAAGAAAAGTCAATCTTTAATAGGCAAACATAGCAGGCAGACAAGTTTCAAAACCTCAGTGCTGAAAAAAAGTAGTAAAATTAACATTTGGTATTGATAGGTTACAGAAGTAGCTGGACATTTCCTGTAGAGCAGCTGACCTCACCTGCAGGCAGAAACCCTGAGCGCCAAGGCCTTGATAAGCATTTTCTTATCTCCTGATCTGCTCATGTTCACCTTCACCTTCTGGTCGTTATTCTGAATGCTGGAATACAGAGTAAACAGGGGGACAGTGCTCCCACCTCGCCTGTCACTGGCACCCCAGGGCACTGGTCACGTGTAACAGCAATAATGAAATAGTGCTATTCTGTTAAAGTATAATTCACTCTAAAAAGGGAGATTAAAAAAACCCAAAACGTTCATATCAGTGCCCAGCATTTTAGGGCAAACCATTAAAGAAAAAAACCCAAATAGCAAACCACCAAACATAAAAGAAACATAGGAACGGTCTTTCACAAAGAATCATTAATGTTGGAAAAGACCATAAACAATGAGCCTAACCATTAACGGAGCACTACCAAGTCTACCACTAAACCATGTCCCTAAGCACCACATTAAAGCTTTTCTGAATGCTTGCAGGGACAGTGATTCCACCACTTCCCTGGGCAGCCTATTCCATTGCTTCACACTTTCTATGAAGAAGTTTTTCCTGATATCCCGTCTGAACTTCCTGTGGCACAACTTGAGGCCGTTTCCTGGCCATTTCCGCTCGTCCTACCATTTGTTACTTGGTAGAAAAGGCCGACCCCCATCTGGCTACGAGCTCCTTTCAGGGACTTGTCGAGAGCGATGAGGTCCCTCCTGAGCCTCCTCTTCTCCAGGCTAAACAGCCCCAGCTCCCACAGCTGCTCCTCATGTGATCTGCGCTCCAGACCCTTCTAAAAATCCCTCCTCACCCGCAACACCCGTTTTGAGGGCACGGAGGAGAGCCTTTTCCAGCATAACGCTACTATCAATAACATTATTTATACATGAAACGCGTTTAAACAAACCCTTCCCGACCCTACACGGCAGCAGGCCCCGAGCCGCAGGAGCAGGGCCGGCGCTCCCTCGCTGCGCTGCCCTCATTCCTTCCCTTCCCCGCCATGGCGGCGGCAGCTTCCAGCCAGCCGCCGGGCGCGGGCTTTGTTCGTCTCTGCCTGCGCCGCCTCCGCCCCTTCCTTCCTCCTTCCTTCCCTCCCTCCCCCCTTCCCTCCCTCCCCCTGGCCGGCCCGAGCGCCCGGAGAGGCCCGCGGGGTGGGGGAACGAGTGGGCTCCGCGTCCCTTTCCCCTCTCCGAGCGAGTGCTGGGGGTCCCCGCAGCGCCCGCCGGCCCCGAGTGCTGCGGGTGAGCGGCGGGGGAGGCGCCATGGCCGACCGGGCGCGGGCGGCGCTCTCCGAGTCGGGCTGGTAAGTGGGGCCGAGCTCGGCCGCACCGCTGTCGCCGTCGCCGTCTCCGCCTCCGGGGGTGACTCCGAGCGGCGAGGCGGGGTGGGCAGTGCCCCGCGTTTGAGGCGTGCGGTGCCGGGGGGCGTCCCCGCCCCAGCTCCGCTCGGAGCCCGTCGGCGGCGGGCAGGGGGTTGTGCCGCCCCCGGTGCGCTCGGGGCCTGGCGCTGGCTCGCCCTGGAAAGCAGCTCCCGGCCCGTCCCGTCCCGGCGGCCCTGCGGGGAGGGCCGACACCTCTATCCCGGTGCCCCCGAGGCCCCTCGGGATCGGCGGCAGCCTCGGAGGCCTGGCGCCTGCCCGCAGTACTGGGATTGTTAATTGCACTGTGCGCCCCTTCAGTAAGGAAGGCAAGATGAAGAAAGTGGGGTTAAGGTGGAGTGAATGAGGCACACATGAGGCTTGAACTCGGGTACTTGTGTTTTCTACTTAGTCGTTTGGGACACAATATCCGTTTTGGAACAACGTGTTTCAACGAGTTGTGCTTTTTAAATACCTACTGCAAATGTTTATTTGCTAGACTAGAGGTGAGTTTGCATTGTAGGAAGGTTTTGGGTTGGGGCTTGTTTTGTTGAAGTGATTCACTTATTTGTCAACGCTGACTTTTTCCTTAACTACTTGGAAAGTCTTTCACCAAACCTAAAGTTCAGTACTAACTGCTAAAGCACAAAGCAACATATGCAAAGTTATTTCCAATGGCATTCTGGGGATATTTCTGTTTTACTGTTTACGTTAGTGGTTGTCCTGGATTGTGGTTTCATGTATGTCTAAGATGGAAAAGGTTAAAGTGGGTATCATGTCATTTAGCATGAAACAGGATAATTTACTTGGAAAGGACCTACAACAATCATCTGGTCAAGTCCCTTGATGACTTCAGGGCTGACCAAATCTTGGTATGTTATTAACGGCGCTGGCCAAATGCCTCTTAAACATTTGACTGGCTTGGGACATCAACCACTGCTCTAGGAAACCTCTTCCAGTGTTTGATTGTGCCCTCAGTAAAGAAATGCTTCATTATGTCCAGTTTGAACCCTCCCTGACACAGCTTTGAACCATCCCTGTTCATCCTATCACTGGTTACCAGGTAGAAAAGATCTGCACCTCCCTCTCCACTTCCTCTGCTCAGGAGGCTGTAGAAAGAGAGCAATGAGGTTTGCCCTTCAGCCTCCTATTCTCCAATCTAGACAAACCAAAGTCTTCAGCTGCTCCTCACAGGACGTGCCATCAGCTTTGTTGCCCTCCTCTGGATGTATTTAAGGACTTTCACATAGTTTTCCAGTTGTGTGCACGGTAGTCCAGCTAGGGCCACACCAGTGCTGAATACAGCGGGATAATCACCTCCTTTAACCAGCTGGTGATGCTGTTTGGTGGCCCAGCTCTTGCAGTGCTACTTTGTGGTACTAGTAACCAAATAGAGTAATTAGGTGTCCTTAGGCGTGCTTCTTGGATAAGTGTATCAAGCTTCAAAATACTGTTCTAAGTTGTTCTAGAGTGCACGATCCTGTGGTTCCTGGCTACTGCTGAATTGAAATGATCATAACTATTTCTGCTGCTTTTTATAACATTAGCTTATTTAACGTGAATTTTAGACTGTGACTTGAAACTTTCCCCTCTCCTCTTCTGTACATAGACTTCTCCAAAAATGCAAAAGTTTTCCATAAAAGTGGTTTTATTTTCTTAGTTTGCTTTTCTTGCTTTCTATTGCCTATTCAAAATTTTTTCACAGTTTTCAACTCTTGAGTTGTTTTACTGCCTTTTCAGCTGAACGAGTGCCATTGGTAAATGGCTTTCAGGTTTTGGCAGTACAAATATGAGGTGCCTCTGAAACAATCTGTCCCTCTGCAGTGTTTGCTGCCCTCCTTGGGGGCGTAGACTCTTGAATGGCTGTAAACACTTGTTATTCATGCAGTCCTGTAGGGTGGGAGCCAGAGGCTGAAAGTTGATCGGGCAAATAATGGGCTGATTATCAGGTCCATTGGAATTATGCCTTGACCTAGATGCATTGGGAAGGGTAGTATGAAAGAGGAAAGACTTAATGCATATGCTTTTCAGGAATTTGAGGTGGAGTGGAAAAAGGAATAATGGTTCGGAAAACTTGTTTAGCTGTGTTCATGCACTGTAAGAAAGAATAGTAACCTGAACATCCATGCTTCTAACTGTTTTGCTGTTGCTCTTACTTATGATTTTTCTCATATTATTACATCTTAGAGTTCTTAACACATCTGTGAGTGAGCTATCAGTGATGTTTAATGTAATATTATGTGTCTGACTACACTGGTGATTAAATAATGTTTTGTACCAAATTGGTTGTTACTGTTGCTGTCACCTGATGTCAGAATGATAAGTTTTCTAGTATAAAACCAAAACTGAGTTTATATGTTAAAATCTGTCCTCACTTCAACTGCAGAAGCACCGCATGGCACATCAAGTAAAAAAAAAAACTTGTCCTTGCTTAGCTGAAAATCTTCTATCTTGTAAAATACTGCCTGTACTGATTGGATTTTACAGTAAGTTTCTGAAATCTTACAAGGTTAGAAGAGTTAAGGTAGACACTTGTTTATGTCAGTTTCTGCAACTAGTGTTTACATTTTATGATTCTGAATTAAAAATAAAGTAATTTTTCAAGTAAAATGGTGATACAGTGTAGCTAATACTGAATAGTAATTATATATCTATTCCCCTCCCCCAACCAGGTATTGTCAGAGTAATCTGTTATAAAATTTTCTGAGAATTTGTAATGTTTGCCTTCAGTATATCAATTACAGTTTTGTCAGCTTCTGAAAGGTAAAGTGGCCCTACCTAGTAAATGTAACAGTGAGGTAAAGCTGGGAACCTTTTTTTTAAATTTCATTTGGTGATAGAGGTGGTTTATGAAAATGAGTAAAACGCCCCTGTAGTTTGTGTGCAGAATTGTAGTTTTTCTGAAGACAGATCTCTGCAGCTGTCATTGAAAGCCTGCTTTTTTGATGCTAGTTCTTTTTGTTATGCACTACACTGTTCCTTGGAATGAGATATTGGCTCCAGCTAGGGGAGAGATAAGGTGTTTGTATTACATGTCGGTGAAAAAGATATTCTCTCTTGGAACAGAATTTCTGTATTAACTTTTTATTTAATTGTCAAACATGAGGAGGAAGGCCAAGTGGCAGAATTACCTTTTTGTATTGTTATAGTTACATTCATGAATTTCAGAATCAGTTTTCCAGTGTTCTTATTAAAATAAGGGCCTTAATGGAGCATGAATTAGTGAACCCAGTTTTCTTACTAGAGTGAAGTCCAGAAGGACTGCAGAAGACATCCCCTTATGTAAACAACGAGTCGCAAAGCACTTCTTACTCGCTTGCAACAGAAATTTTTGTGGTGTGGTGTTTTTTTTCTATTTTATTTTATTTTATTTTATTTTATTTTATTTTATTTTATTTTATTTTATTTTATTTTACTTTTTGTTTTAATTTCCTGGGTGGCATTTCACAAGCCAAGACCTCTACAGTGTTCCTAGATCTTTGCAGAACTTGGGAATTTATTACATAGAAATGCCAACATATTGTCAAAAATGAACAATATGCCATGACCTAGAGGAGGCTTAGCCTGTGGTTCACAGATCTTGGATCTGGTGATTGATCTCTTTGGGAAAGCAAGAGTTGCAAATTGGATAAGTAAAGATTTTTTTAGTACAGCTACATGTACTTGTGAGTTCCTTGTCAACTAGTACAGATTTTTTTATTGCAGTGTGTGATGCCATAAAAATTAGTAACTCTATGGTAAAAAAATGCAGTCTCATAAAACATAATGTATTTTGAAGATTATGTAAACACCATTGTGACTATGAAAAGATATTCCCAAAGATGAAGAAGAAATGGAATTGTACTAGTTGTTTGGAAACAAAAGAATATCGCTTAATAGTCCCTGAGAAAACCCTTATATTAATGTCATCATGGTTGTATATTCTTTGTAGGTGAAAAATATCGAGTTGATGTACAACAAACTTTTAAACTGAGTTTTTGGTATTTCAGCAAGTAATGTGCTGCATACTGGGTAACTCTGGGTTTAAGATTGGTTTGTTCCCATGTGTCCTCTTGTAGGACTCATCATCTGGTATGATCCAAGCTCTAAAGCAAAAGTAGGTGTATGCCTGGAAACACAAGGAAGTTCTCACAGTGATGGATCTGACACCACTTTCTAAGAGCACAGCAGGCATTTGGCAAAGTAGCCAGTTCCAGAGTTCTGCAAGATGATCTGCTTTTTCCTCATGTTTTTTTTGCCGTTCCAATAAAATGTTTTTGGAAATCCCAGCTGAAATTGGTTCCTGCATATTGAGCAAGCCCAGGTAGGATACAAGATTTTCCTTAGACACAGGCATAACACAGTGTTTCACACGAGAGATGCATCTGTTTTGAGATTCTTGAGACTTCTTTTGTGATGTGCAAAAGCTTGTGAAGTTGGGTTGGTACCATGAAATCAAAATGCCAGTACGAAACAAAATGCCACATCATTGCATTTTTTATTTGTTCAGGTATATCCCTTGCTGGCTGATCTGATCGGTTTGCATTCCTGCTGGGTCAGAAGTAATGGGTAATTAGAACCTGAATTCTTCATGTCATTTTCACTCTGGAGGATGCAAGAGGTCCAGCATTTTGCATTCTGTTAAGGGAAACAACCCCAAGACACTGATTCCGATGCTACTTTTTTTTTTTTCTTCTTATTTTTAAAGAAGATGCTAGGTGTTTGAAAAATAACTCCTACTAGCTGGAATTGTTACAACGACAAGAAACAAATTTAGGGCTATGATTAAAAGTTAAAAAAAAAGGATGGGTAAAATAAGGAGATGGAAGGAGGTAGGGGACTAACATGTTTGGAACACCTCAGTTTGCGGAAGAGACACCTGGAGGGCGTGAACTTGGTGAGGTTTATATAATCTGCAGGCAGGACATAAAATGAAAGATGAAAATCTCTTACTCTCCAAATCCTACACAGTTATTGCTCACTGAATGTTGCAACTCTAGAATTGGAAAGCACTTACTAAAGTCAGTAGCAGATTGGTTTAAAAGTGAGTAAAATTTTTGACTAAGGACCTCAACCAAAGCTTATTCGCCAAAGACAAATGGTTATCCTGTGGGTTAGTATGGTTGGTTAAAAGATGAGAAACTAGATAGATAAATGATTGCTTTATGTTGAAACAATGCTAGCAGTAGGTTTCTGCTAGGATTAAGGGGTTCATTATTTTAAAAAATATTCATAAGGAACAACAGTACTGTGGCACCGTAGCAGTTTGTTGATCTATGGGGATTGGTAAAATCTGAACTAATTGGGTAGTTGCAGCAAACTCTTCCAAAGCCGTTTTCCAGTTCTTTCACGTGCAAGTGTAGTTCAGTTCTGGTGAATGCCAAATGATGCTCACACAGGGGAAAACAGTGCAAACCTATCTACACAGTGATGAGCTCTAAATTTGCTCCTGTTACTTACTCAGAGAAGGGCAGTGGTCAGACAGCTGTTGGGAATTGTTCACAAAGAATTAAATCATTGTTAGGTCATTATTTTCATCAGTGGTGTGTCGAAATCGTTAACAGTGTGCATTAATGTAATCATCCCAGCACAGCAAGGGTTTCACAGACAGTGAAAAAGTGGATAAGAGGTGCGGAAGATACTCTGTGCTGGGAAGACGAAGATCTTTACTCCGAGAAGCAGAACAATAGGGGGAGAGATGATAGAGATCTATTAAATCCATGGATTATAAAGAAATGATGAAGAGAAAGCAAGAGTAGCTGTTTTTCTTAGGACAAGAATTAGGCCACATGGTGAATTAAACTTGCTACCTGATGAAAATTAAAGTACCTTGTCAAGCAATGTGTAATTAAATTGTGGAACTTATTTGCCACATGATATTGTGGAGCAGAAAAAATGTAAGCGAGTTAAAATTGTAATTAGGCTAAGCCAGGTGGAGGTAGTTGCACTGAATACTGAGTTCTACAGTGGACTACCAGCTCTAATATGGCTGATAGCCAGGAATTAGTCTGGACACCTATGTCTAGATATTTGCTGTGGTTTGCATTCTTGACCTGGATCATCTGCCTCTGGCCACCCTTGACAAAAATGGAACCGTGTTAGATAGACCTAGACTGCATATATTAAAACACTATTTATGTTCTTATTTTTATATTGTTAGGTAAGTGTCCTCACACTGTAGTTCTGAAGAAGGGATTTTCTCCTCTTGATTGGAGATGAGGGAAGAGGGAGTGAGGATTTGGAGAGAAATGAACCGGACTGTTGAAAACAGAGAGAAAAGGCAAAGCAAATGTGACAGTCGAACTCCATCTCAGCTGTGATTTCCACTGCCTTGCTGCAGCTCACCCTTCCGGTTTTCTTTAGTTGCTGAGAGAGACTCTCCCTGCATCTTTTTAGGTGAGATCTCAAATCGATTTGTGCACTGTCTTGGGGGACACAGACTTCAACTGCTGGCTTCTCTGCTAGGAAGCTAAAGCACTAATATAAGGTGTCCTTGATTTATAGAATTGTTGCAACTTAGAGTGAAGTTGTTGCTACTGTGAAAGAAAAAAAAAAAAAGGAGGAAAGAAAATAGCTTGCTCTACTTGCAACACATCTAAAGTTAAAGACCTTTAAGTTGCTGCAGACCTCTTTTTAACACCCACCTTTTCAGTGTCCTTACTTTTCTTGGTGTAGTGTGTCTCATACTGATTCTTTCCAATCAATGAGTTCTCTGGGAATGTGTAGGTTTCCCATAGCTAGTCTTCTTTTTGGAGTCTCTGGAATTTTGAATGTATTGAGTCTTGTTTCAGAAGTTATTTACTTAGCACTGTAATTCTTAGGCTTTGCCTTCTTTATGGGATGCAAATACTTCATTAGGACAAGTGTTACTTAAGGAGTGTGACTCAGCGACATACTACTTGCCTTCTTTCTACCTCTTTTTGTGCTCGTGCTCTTTGAAGCACTCATATTAAACACTGCACATTATCTCCTGTCCACTGAGTTTCATAAGGCTTTCTATCAATGTTTCTGGTGTTAAAATAGTTTATATCATCACATAAGCAAGATGATGGGGTGGAGCTTGTTACACAACTGAGATTTACTGTTCTGGGTTGATTTACCCCTTCCCTCAGAGAAATTTTGTTTCTCAGTGTAGTGTAAGCAAAGCATGTAAAAATGGGATTTTGGTAGGGATTTGATGGAAGAATAGACTAGCAGCATGCTTGATTATGATTTGCTTTTTCCAGCAAACCCAAATGAACTTCCCAATGAAAGGGTGAATTAATAAAAGCAGAAGTGTGTTTAAGAAGTCTAAAGTTTTCTGAAGGTCAGTATCTTACTATTTGAGCAAAAGTAGGTTCTTTTAAACTTACATGTTCCTGGTAATTTAAATTATTAGTCAGAAAGCCTGTGTCATCTGGAAGGTGGAAATTTGAGGCATTTGGAGTACATGTTGCATATAGATGAACTGGGTCTCAGGAGAAAAACCTTTGCAAAGACTTTGCATTCTGAAATCGTGTTATAAAACTCTTGAGACAGAGGTTTTTTTATCTCTTCAATTTCTGTGTGCTCACACTCCCGAAGACACTGAGTACTTGAGCAGCAAGCTGGTGGGAGGATAGGTGGTGATTTTGGAGTAGGGTACTGTTGTCTGTTGTCATTCATACTGATAACAGGTGATATTCTTTAGGATTTTCTATGTGTATATTTCATGTGTTACTGCTGGTTAAAATACAGCTTTATGTAAATAATACATGGAGGAGTACATAGGAGTAAGAAGCTGTCCTCAGGTTTTATTTAGAGAGAATTATGCTTGGAAACATTGGATTTTTTTTTTTTTTTTTTTCTGTGTTTGTTATAGCAATAAAATTAAAATAAATTTAAGATTGAATTCTCCAAGCTGTGCATATTGTTCATACTTTCAGGAATAGTACATTTTCTACTTCTTTAGAGTAAAAGAAGCATATTTAATTCCAGTAAGAGTAATTCTAATAGAGCTGACAGGAAGAAGGAAATGCTCTCTGGAGGATGAATAGTATGTGAATGTTTCTAATAACTTTTTATGTACTTAACGTAATGCATAGTCATGAGATGTCAGATTTGAGGAGGACTGGACAGCTCTAGGACTGATGTACAACCTTTGAGCTTCTTTGCACATTTAAGGAAAAAGAAAGTGGTTTAAATAATCTTTGTACCACTGGTAAGTAATTGAAGCTTGATGGGTGTTCTTGTATTGGCATCATTTTGAACCCTTCACTTTGGGAAATATAGCCTAGGGTTTGGAAATAGGAGTGATGGCATCAACTGACAGCAAGTGAAGACTTACTGGAGAACAGACTGCTGAACTTGCTTCTTTGTGAGGGAGTGCTGTCTGGGGGCGGTGGTCAAAACTGGCTTTTTCTTTCTTGTTGTTTGTCTCCTAGTGCTCCAGGAACAGCTCGAGCTTCTAGTGCTGTGTCATATCTGAAAAAAAGCTGTTGAAGAAAGCCAGAGGAGAAAAAGCCATGTGTGTTCAGACAGCTTCAAGATACTCTCAGTGGCATGGCAGCTGTGTCTTTGGCACGGCCCCAGCCTTAGAATATTTGTGTTCAATTTAACGCTTTAGGGTGGCTGCTAGCATTTTCTTGGGAAAATGTGAGTGAGAAAGAGTGTTCACAGCTTGTATCTGAGAAGAAAAAGAAAAAAAAAAAGAATTTTGTTACATGAACAAAGAAAACCCTCCACAGTGTTGTGACTTTTGTATGTCAAATTGCTGTGGCCTGTTGGCCTGTTATGAATCATGGAGTAGCAAATCTTCTCAAGGAGCAGAAAGCTTGCAAGAGCTCTTCTCCAGCAGTTTCTGACTGCAGGGGCTGTTTCTAGCATCTGCTGTTTTACAGCAATGCTGCTTGCTGGAAGCTTATCTTATTGAGGTTTGGAGTTAGTGAGGTTATCTTGGGCACATCTCTGTGTGTTACCCGAAAAAGTTTGACATTTTTGCATCGCAGCTATTACTGCTAGATAACAGTGTGCCTGTGTTATCACTTAATCTCTTCTATTAAGTAGTTGTTAGAGACTCACATTCACTTGTTTTTTTAATTCTGCTGAAGTTTCACTGTGTTATATTCTTTTACCGTTGTAAAATACAATATGTATGATCTCAGTCTTTAAATACTTACAGATGTAAATCAGGTTACAGCATTAAATCACAGGCTAGAAGTGTGCATTATCCAGTACCCTTATTAAAGGCATTAATAATATTATTCTCCTATTTAATGAGGATATGAAATCACTTAGCTCTGATATTGATGGCAGTGTACTGAATGGGTAAAATACATCTTTCAACAGCTGGATCATCTTGTTTCCTGGTATTGCTTGTTAGAACGATAGAAATGGAAATTACCATTTATTATGGAAGCACATTTCCACTTCTTTTGGTTGATGTTGCCATAATTTCTGTTAGGTTCATTGTACAGCAGGAGTGCGGGAGACTTTAAAAGGCATCAGGGCAGTTAAGTTTACTCAGAGTTTCCAAGTACATACTTTTTTTTACTCTTTTAACTGTGGTACTGTGTCCAAGACAGTTTTAAATACAAAGCGAGGTGAATTTTAAACTACTTTTTAGAATTGTAATGCTAATGAACATTACATTTTTTATCTTCTTAGCACGCTTTCTGTTATACAGTTGGAATTACTAGCGAGTGTGAAGTTTTCCATTTAACTGTTACTTGGAGAAGAGTGTGAGGGGGGGAAAACATCAGTGAAGGAGCTGAAGAGAAGGTGGGTGATTTTCAAGGGTCTAGTTCTGACTGTGCAGAGTAGTGATTTCTGAATGAGGCACAATTTGTGTTGAAATAATGAGCTGCTAAGGAATGCTGAGAGGATCCTTATGTAAAAATATGATCCATCAAGCTGCTTTTCATTGAAAATAGAATGTATAATGAGCACAGTCATGATTCTTGGTTTTAAAAACTTATTTAAAGTTGTGTTTCTCAATTCAGATGTAAGGTACAATACACAGTCGTGTGTAGTACACAGGTAGGTTTTTATAGATTAGGGAGTTGCAGTTCAACTAGTGTAAGAAACAGCCTGGAGTTCTGCCTTTTGACAAATACTTGCCAAATACCTCTGCAACTTTTCACTTGAGTGCTATCTACAATTTTTGATATAAAATATCAGATTTGTTTGTAACTATGAAAATCAGAATAAGTGAAGGAAGTGGATGCATCATTGCTTATACTTAACATTTTAAGATAAACAGGTTTGGGTTTGTTTAATAGTTAAATCATTCTCAAATATGTAGCATAAAATTATTTCAATCAATTTTTGTGTCATTAAATAGTAAGTGACAGTTTTTGGTAATCTCTTAATGGCCAAAGAAATCTCTCATTCTGAGTTTGGTCTGAAAAGTTTCTGGGATACATTTCGGAATTTTATTTTGAAGAATTGTCTAAAGTGGAGAGAATTGCTATGGAATAAGCAATGAGGAAACAAGAACTTGAAGGTGTTTTTATGCTTGAAGTGTTAAGTTTTGTAAATCCACCGAGTTTTCGGCCTTGATCAAATAACTCTTACAGAAATTTGAAGTTGATGCTCATTTGTGATTTTGGATGCTTAGGCAAAAAGATTCTCTATTCATAGTTTTGAGATGGAAAATATTTCCTTGGAGAGTGCTGCTGAGAGTTTACCAGTGTGTAATTTCTTCTAGGTTTGGGAATGGGGAAGAGAAGAGAATGTCTTTCTGAACACTTCAGTAGTCTCTGTTCTGTTTTCTTAATATACGTTTTAGTTCCTAACTAAACCATGCCACCATATGATAATAACATGACGAAATGGAAAAAGCTTAATTTAGTCTAGAAGAGTAATTGCTCTTGACAGAACGAGAGGACACAGTCTTATGCTGCACCAAGGGAAGTTTAGGTTAGATGTTAGAAAGAAATTCTTCACTGAAAGCGTGATTGTGCGTTGGAATCATCTGCCCAGGGAGGTGGTGGAGTCGCTGTCCCTGGAGGCGTTTAAAAAAAGACTGAACGTGGCACTCTGTGCCATGGTTTAGTTGCTGAGGAGGTGTTAGGTCACAGGTTGGACTAGATGCTATTAGAGGTCCTTTCCAACCTAGTTGATTCTGTGATTCTGTGCTGTTATGCTTTAGCTGTGGTCATACTTCTTTGTGCTATTGCACTAGAGATTAACTTACTAACTATGCTTTGTAGCTGCATAATTCTACTCTTAAATGTCTTCTGGTATTTTTCTCTGTTCAGAATAATTACTGTGTGTCAATGTTGTTTGATTCTTAAAATAATAACATAATTTTTATCTTTTGATAACAGTAATAACTGACTGCCCCTCCCCCTCCCCCCCAATTTACTGACAGAACAGAAAGTAATTTTCTGTCAGATTAAACATTTCTGTGACTGACTTGGGAAGGAAAGGAAGTGAAAACTTGAATTAGAGGGTCATTCAAAAAAAGCAGGAGAATAAAGACCATATGTTGTTCTCTGGTTACATATCATCTGGCTGGGAGGTTAGATGAATCTCTTGAGTGTTAGAGCCCGTACTTTAAATCCTTTCTCTTCTTGAGCCTGCAATGCCAAAATACTAAATTGAAAGTATGAATTAAACCGAAGAATATGAAAATAAATCTTAATAGTGAGCTACTTCAGCACCTGATTTTTACCTGTTACTTCAAAGAACATTTAGGTACACAGTATGAATAGGAACATCATTTGGTGTCTCACCATGGCAGATTTTTTTACACTTTATTTATAGCAGTAGTAGTGAAGGGCAATGCATGTTTTCTCTTGTGCAAAGTGGTCTTTAAATTTTTACTAACTTTGAAAAAAATGTTTTCTCTATTACAACTCTGTGGGTATAACTATAAACATTTTAATGAAAGAATACTACGAGTTAGGGAAAGTATGCTCCTGGTTGCATGTTTAGACTGCACTTACGGATGCGTAACTTGGTTTTGCAGTAGTTTGGATGGTCACCTTCACATTTTTTACAGACCTGTACTTGGATTTAGAATGAGAATACTGCTGATAACACGCTGATGTTTCAGTTGTTGCCAAGCAGTGTTTATATTGACAAGGACTTTTCAGCTTCTCACTCCACCCTACCAGCAAGGAATCTGGTGGTCACAAGGTGTTGGGATGCGATACAGCTGGAATAGCTGACCTTGTCCCAAGGGATATTCCATACCATATGGCATGATGGTCAGTGTATATACTAGGGGGAAAGCTGATCAGGGTCAACTGCTTGGGAACTGGCTGGGCCTTGGCCTATCAGTGGCGAGCAACTGCATTGCACATCACTTGTTACGTATATATTAATTCATTATGATTATAATTTTTATTATTTTCTCTTCGTTTTGTGTCCTATTAATCTATCTTTAGCTCAACCCACAAATTTTACGTTTTTTTTTCCCAGCTCTTTTCTGTGTTCCACTGTGGATGAGGGAAAGAACGAGTGGCTGTGTGGTGTTCAGCTACCTGCTGGTTAAATCACGACAGTCCTTTTTTGGCACCCAGTATGGGACATAAAGGTTTGAAATAGTGGAAGATCTGACTGCAGCATGTTGACACAAATTTTTTGTAGTTGTAGACTTATAGAACGGCTTGGGTTGGAAGGGACCTTAATGATTACCTAGTTCCATCTAACCCCCTTACCATGGGCAGGGACACGTTCTTCAGACTGGATCACTCAAAACCACATCCAGCCTGGCCTTGAATGCTTCTAGGGATGAAGCATCACAGCTTCTCTATGCAGTCTCTTCCAGTGCCTCACCACAGTAAAAAATTCTTTCTAGTATTTCATCTTCCATCTACCCTCTTTTAGTTTACCGTATTGATTTGTGTGTGCAGAGCTGTGTTGTATATTGACAATACTTGCTTTAAATGTCTAAGCGTATATATGTATAAGTGTATGTATGTTGTATAAGTAACGATACTTGCTGTATATGTTCCATGTTGTGCTGTTCATCGCCCTGGGGGCTGGGTTGAGGTTTTCACTGTGTTGAATTTTGTAGCGCTGGCTCCCGGTAACACTGTGTTTGTGAGAGTGCTGTGGTGCGTGCGCTCAGCCCTGCCGCCATCTCCGAGCTTCGGGAGCCATCTACGGGAGCCAGTAGCAATTGCACTGTGCACCTTTCCTCCGCAGGCAGTTTTGGCTGCAGGGGAGACGCTCCTCCATCTTCCCGCTCTGCTCCAGGCTAACTGCAGTAGCTCTTGGAGGAACTTTTAGTATCCTCGGCATGTTCAAACCAGCATGTTCCTGTCGCTATGTCTCCTGAATGTGTTTCAGGTCTTGTTCAGGGTGAAACAACTATTTAAGAATATGACACAGAGATTTGCCCCGGGTCCGGATAGCTATGAGTGGTAGTAGAGTGTGTGAGGTAGTACAGCCAAGTGCCTGGTACCATAGTCACTTCTAAATTTTGCAGTTTCACCCCAAACATGTGCAGGGAGTGAGTGTTTGGTTTTTTGGTGAGTGTGGTGTTTCTCTGCCTACTGGATTAAACCACAACACTGATGAACTGCAGCTTGGATATAATCATTGGAAGCCCTTTGGAATGCCATATAGGTGCAGTGGTACGTTTTTAGTTTTAGGAATACATGAATCTCTGTTGCTTCAGAGCTTTTCAAATTAATTTTAAGTGAGTCTTCGTGTGTTTTCTTTTACATTGCAAGAGTGCATGCCTTCATGCTGCTTACTTTTGAGTGATATTTTGTAAATATCCTATAAATCTAGTTTTAAAGGACTGTAGAAGTGGTTATTTTAGCACAAAGTAAAATAAAAATAAACAGGACACCTTTGCAGGGTTGAAAATAACTGGTCTGTATCCAGAAAAAATTTCTGTGCTGAGTTAAAATTATGCAATAATAGTAATAGGGATGTGTGTGTTTTAAGCATTGATGACCGCAGCTGACAAGGAAATTACTTTCTGCCCGGCATTTCAGTTTTAATGTACTTCATTGTTTCGGTAGTGATCTTCATCTTTCGTCCTTGTCTTCTGAGCAGATTGTAACTTCTTTTTTTGTTTGTGCCACTTTTGATATGCAGGAGAGAGGGATGTGTCTTGGGTGTTTTGAAAAGCTAAGTTTTTTTAGTTAGAACACTTGAATCAATTCTTTAAGAGCAGTACCCACTACAGCAGCTATTCTTGGCATCTTTGTGTTGGTGATAAAATTCTGTTTTAAATGTTTCAAATAAAACTGAAGGTATTTGCTTAGCATCTTGCTTTTTGAGTCAGCAAACACTGGGCATGTTAAGCTTTTATTATTTCTGAAATTAATATGAAGTGTCTTGAAGCAGAAGTAGTCCAAGTCTTTTGACACTGGTATGGAAGACATGCTTTAATAACAAAATACCAGTTAATGTTTCCAAGTTTCATTTTGTAGTTTTATGGTTCAGTGCTGCTTTTGTGTGGTAATAAAGTAAGATTTTACAGCTTGAATTGAGAAATATTAATAGCTTCCTTCATGAATACAGTTGATAAGCTAAATAAGGTGATTAAAAATGATCAGATTTATATTTGGTCTACTAAAGACTGAGCCTTTTGTTATTTATATGTAAGAATATTATGTTACATATTCCAGTCTCAATAACCTAAATTTTAAGTATCCTTGCTGGGAAAAAAATGTAGAAGAGGTTCCTCTGAGAAAGTATTTTTGAGAATTAATTTTTATAAAGATGCCAGGTTTTACTTTTTTTGCTCAATATATAATTTTAAAAAAAAAAAGTTTACTTGGCCAGATTCTGAAGAGGCTATTCTAGTCCCAGCCCTTGCTCAGAGCAGGGCTGACTCAAGCTAGGTCACCTTGCTCAAGGTCTTGTCTAGCTGAGCTGTGACTCTCTCCAAGGTGGCCTGCTCTAGTGCTTAGGCACTCCTTGGGAAAATTTTTTTCTCTCTTACGTCCATTTGAGATTTCCCAAGTTTCAGCCTCTGTTTCTTGCACTTTCTGATTTCACTTCACAGCACTCAGAATTGGCTTTGTCTCCTTAAAAGCCACGTTCAGATGGTGGGCAGGGCAACAACTTCCTTCTTTGGGATAAGCAGTGGTCTTCTCAGTGTCTCCTCCTATGAACATGGGCTCCAGCTCCCAAAACACCTTAGTGTCCTGTCTTCAGTTTAGGGGTGTTCTCTCATAATGGGGACCCCTGAAACTGGACACAATACTTAAGACATAGCTTTGTGCTGTGAGGAGAGAAATAACATTTTTTGATTTGCTGACTAGAGTCTTGCTGTTGCAGCCCAGTGTGTCCTTAGGCTTTACCGCTGTATGGGGACACTGGTTTGTGTTCAAATACACCATGAACCCACAGAGCTGCTTTCTGTTCATCTACTTCCTAGTTTCAGTGGTTGGAAGGAGGAGTATGGCTTGGCTCTTATTGTTGAGCTCTGTGATGTTCCTTTTGGTCAAGGAATTACTGTGGTGATACATCTCGCATTGTTCAATTTTTACTAGCATGTCATCCTCTACACTCTCCCTTCACCCAAAAAAAAAAGAAAAAAAAAAAACCAGAAAATTATTTCTGTTACTTTTTTTTGATGAAAAGTTGTGCATCTCTTTTAAACTTTAGTGTGCTTATGTTAATAAAATTTTGGCATGCTTATGCCAGCACAAGGTATGCTGATGTGTAGAAAAAAAAAAGTAATGTGCTATTTCATTCTACGACATATATTACATGGAAAGTAAGTACTTTATAATAACCATTACTAGAATGACTTTTTTTTGGTCTGCCTGCTACCAAAACTTCTGATTTCTCTAGTTTCTGAACTGGAATGTGTGGAGACCACCACAAAAGATCTCTTCATTTTAAGTGGAAGTGGTATTTTGAGTTGACTTTGCTACAGGTCCAAAAAGCTTAAATCATTCTGTTCATGCATATCTTTCCTTGTTTAGTCTCCAGGAGGCATAGTCTTCAGCTGTCCTGTACTGTGTCGATCAAAGTTTCTGTCCCAGAACTGGCTCTAATCAAGGACAGTAACTTATGTTCGTAGAGAAGCCTGAGAGTGTGACAAATGTGCAGAGATGATGTCTCAGAATGTTTCCCCAGCTCTTAACTATTGGGTTTTTTTTCAGCAATTTCCTCAGCTAGATGTTTTCTTTCTAGTAATCTTTTGATGAACTTACTTTGCATGGATCTGTGCAGTTCTTTCTTGAACCTGTGTTAAATTTTAGCAGCCACAGAATAGTGAATACCAACTTCATATGCTGTATGAAACACCCTTTTCCTAAGTTTGCTCAATTTCCCACTTTCTAACTTACTACACTGTGAGTAGCCAATCCTTTTTTATCTCCTTAATGTCACTTGCAACCATATGGATATGTTAAATACCCTCTTTGGTTTTTTTCATGGTGAAGAAACCTGGCCTTTCTAGTAGTCTTCAAAAGAAAGGTGTTCTGTATTTTTTATCTGCTTTGTTACTGTCAAATAGAGAAGGGCAGACAGGAGGGAGAGTTTAGGAAAAGGAGAAAGAAGAAGATGAAGGGAGATACAGATTCGATCTCTGTCATTATAGAGCAGAGTACCACATGACTGAGAAAATATGATGTGATGCAAATATGGTATTATTCAACCTCCTACCCCTCAAAAAAAGTTAATTACTAGCTTCTTAAGCTAAATATAGTGTAAGGTAAATAATGTGAAAGTTTCAAAATTGCAGGTGTGTGGCCTTTGCATGGTGCCTTTTAGCCCATCATGTATTTGTGATTTTGGGTAGAAGAGTTGAGTGTTAGAGTGCCAACAGTCATTTGCAGTTACAAGAGGTAGGACTTGGCTTTTACAGTTCTGTGAGAATTGGTGACTGGATGTGAGTATGTTCCTATGCAGAAAGATAAAGTTTAGCTTTATCATGCCATCTCTCTGTGAAGATGATATACCTGTTTTACTGTTTGGCAGATGGAGAGTGTCATCAGTTCCTACTTCTCAGCTGAGAGGTGGTTATTGCTTGAGATGTCTTATCTCTGCTGGTGCTTGCTTGCCTGCCTGCTGCCATCATATACTGGGAATTTATTTTTCTACAGGATTCAAAAGTATATTTCACTATGTACTTTTTAGCTTAATACTGCTTCCTAAATGTTATGACACAGACTCGATTTCATTATTTCTTAATCAGAATATTAGAGCATAAACTTTAAAACTCTTGTATTACAGAATGTAAATAGTGCAGTTTTGAGTCATAGCATCATATGATTACTTGGCTCCATTGGTGAAATGAAAAACAAGTTGGAAATAAGCTTTTCAGAGCTGTGGAAATCAGAAAGTGTGGTTGTCTTCAAGCTCCTAATACTAAACTAATTATTGCAAACTTTCCGCTTTGACTCCCATGATGGGGCTGCTGCATTGGCCGTGGTACTCCCCAGTGCCTGAGTACTATCATGCCTTCTTTTCCTTCATGCGGCCTGTCCTACCCCCGAACACATTTGGCTTCCTCTCACGTCCCTGTGCATTTGGCAAGCACCAGCCTGTGTTATGGCTGGTTTGGAACTAGGCGAGTGCTTCAATTGACCAGTTGATTGCTGCTGCTGGAGATGGATGACAGCCAAGTTCTGTTTCCTTTTTCCACAATGCAACTGCTAATTTGTATGTCTTGCTTCTACCAGGCAGCTGATTTCTGTGAAACTTAGGGGGAACTTAGGTGTCTTTGAGACCTCTGTTTCTTTGTCAAATTTGGCTAAAATTGGCTTGCGTGATTAGAATTCATCTGTGTGACATGGCTGCTGGACAGACTGCATAATATATAATCATTGTTTTTCTAAGACTAATTGGAATTGCATTGTAAAAACTTTTGGATTTGGTCACTAAAACAAAAATGAAGAAACTAGTCTTCATGTGAAATGGTTTATCTATTTAATCTTTGAAGTGTTTGCTTTTTCCAAATACTGAATACAAAAGCAGAGGAGAGAAATTTGGCAAAAGTGCCTGTCTCTGCCTTATGCTCGTTAGTTTAGCAGCTGGAGTGTTTCAGTCTAGGTAAAATGCATACCAGCTCAGGCCCTGGAGATTTGAAACGTGTATTCTGCCTCCTGCGCTTTGTGAATCCATAATACACACTGTTGTGCATAGTCATTCTTCTTTGATGACATTCCCCATTTAATACGTAATCTAACTTTCTTCAGAGTTGCTTCAGGATCTCAGGCAAGTTACCCCTTAGGCTTAGTGAATCAGTCTGTGGGTTTGTTTGAAAGGGTTTTTTTTCCCTTTGTGTGTATTTTAACATTAGAGCAAGTTCAACAGAAGGAAGTGACAAAGGGTCAGATACCTAGCCCTGAAATTGTGCAGAGATACTATGCTTATGCAGTGCTCCAAGGTGAATTCTAATTTTTGTGCACAATGTTATTTGTTGTACAGTTATACACTACAGTTATTCTTTGCTAGGACAACATGCGGCTCTGGTAAAATGTTTTTTAATCCCTTCATGCTTTTAGAAGCAGGAGCTAAGCTTTTCACTCAGGGCAGGTTGAAAGTGACCATTTCTTGAAATATTGAGGTAGATAAAATTTCAGCAGATGCGGGAAGGATTTTATCAGAATTTGTCCAAAATAAAAATGATTGAGAGGGATGATGTTCTCTTATGATTTATTTTATAGAACATATGGTTATTGGCAGATAATTATCCTGCAGAACAGGAGAGAATGATTTTTGAAGGGGTCTATCTTCTTTTACTTCTTCCTCACTCTTATAATGAGACATCATAACTTATCCTAACTCCAAATTAGTTGTATTCTCTCTCCCTGGAAATCAGAATGCAAGAGTTGTGAATTTAACTTCTCTGTTTATTCTGATGAATTACTTTTGCTCTCTAAAACCTCCTTCAGCTGTCAGAGATCAAGAGCAGGTGTGTTCTAAGATGTTTAGTTCTTAATACTTCAGATGGAAGTAGACTGGAGTTAAGCTATCTGTAAAACTTGTAAGGAAAACAGAACCTCAAGTAGTTGAGCAGGGGTGGGTGTATATTAATGAAGAATGGCAGAATTGCTGGTAATTGAGACCTTCAGTTAATCAGCAGTACACTGAACAGATATCAAGAACTTGGGTCTCCTCTTACAATGTTTTCACATGTGGTAACATATTAGATCTGGTCAAATGACCTTAAAGCAAAAAGAGAAAAGGGAAAAGCATTTTTAAAAATCAGCTGGTTATCTGACAAAATGGCTGTCATACTAATTACCGGTTCATGACAATAAAGACATGCCTCATGTTGCTCCATTTTTTCTGCATATCCTTTCTGAACACTGCTGAAAGAACATCAGAGTGCAGAAAAATGAATGGGCTTAGTTGAAGTAATGTTAAAAAAAATACAACAGAGACAAGTTTACTTATTTTGTCCTTTTTTTCTACTTTTGTTCTTCACCCTTATTTCTCTTCTGTCACTATTTTTTATCAGCGTCCTCTGCATTTCTGTGTACCAAAGCTTGCAGTTTTCAGTTGTACGAGAAGTTTAAAGGGATATTTTTGGTCAAGGGAAAGCTGCAGTGTGTAAATGCTGCTCAAGGCTGGAGGCAAACATCTCAAGCCTTGGTGCCTGTAGAACACCACTCTGTATCCCAAGGCTTGCTCACAAATTACCCCATCTCACCTCACTGATAAAATAGGTGGAGCTATGAATACACTTGTAGTTATTGTTATATAAGTTTTGATGATATACTGTCATTTGCCTATAGAAGATGGAGCTGGAGTTAATTCAGACTCATTAAAATTTTCAGAATTAGGAGCAGAATGTATGAATGTAATTCATGTCAAGAGTACTTGAATGTGTGCTATTGTGCAGTTTTGTGAGGTGGGACTCTTCACAGTAAATTTTGTGATTGCAGTTGTTAGCACAGAGATCAGGAATTACATCTACCCGTTAACCAAACTTCAGAGGAAATACAGATGTCTGTGCAGTTGGGCAAAATGCATAGCAAAGGCTGGTGAAGAACCAGGTCGTGCCTGGTTGAGGAAGAAGTCTGTGAGTAAAGAGGGAGTTCTCCAATCAAATTTGTATGGGCAAAGCAACTTTATGAGATCAGCACTGTGACTCATATGGCTATTTGACCAGTCTGCATGAGAGCCAAATTTTCTATTGTCAAACCATTAACTTCTCTTAACTTCTCACTAGTAAACACAGTAATAGTCTTGCCAAAGTGTAGGTGGTGACTTGATCTTTCAAAGAGTTATGAGTAATATCAAAGAAAAGGGAGCAAATCATGTTTGTGGAGAGGGATGTGAAAATGGTCTCATGAGAAGCATTTTTTTAAAATTTATTTTTGAGCAGACAATGTCTAGATCCTTAAATCAGTAAGGACAAAATAAATAGCTAGCCATAAAGGGTAAGCATAGGCTGAGTGTACAGCAAGACAGAAGCCCTTACTGAGTTGTTTAGTTAAGCATTCACAGTTTGTCAGTGGAATATAGAGAGAGGGGAGTGGGGTGCCTTCTATTGAATCTCTTAGTGAGTTATATTAAAAGTATTTTCTTGTGTTCAGTGTGAATTAAAGAGCTCTGGTGTATGAAAAATGTTTCTGAGGCTTTAAGGTCATGAACAAATTTTGTAGCATGCATATCCAACTTCATGCCATTAATAAAATAATTGAATAGTTTGGGTCAGAAGGGACCTTTAAAGGGCATGTAGTCCAGCCCCCCTGCGATGGGCAGTGACATCTTCAACTCGATCAGGTTGTTCAGAACCTCATTCATGAGCTTGAATGTTTCCAGGGATGGGGCATCTATCAACCTTTCTGAGCAACCTGTTCCAGTGTTTCCTCACCCTCATAGTAAAAAACGTTGCTTCCTTATATCTAGCTGTAATCCCACCCTCTTTTCGTTTAAAACCATTACCCCTCATCCTGTCACAATAGGGCCTGCTTAAAAGCTTGTCTCCATCCTTTTTATAAGCCCTTTCATGTATTGAAAGGCTGCAATAAGGTCAGCCTGGAGATTTCTCCATTCTGAACAAGCCCAACTCTCTCAGCCTTTCCTGACAGGTGGGGTTCCATATCATTTTTATGTCCCTCCTCTGGACTTGCTCCAACAGGTCTACATCCTTCCAGTGCTTGAGACCCCAGAGCTGGATGCAGCACTCCAGGTGGGGTCTCATGAGAGCAGAGGGACACTATCACCTCCTTCAACCTGCTGGTCCTGCTTCCTTTGGTGCAGCCTGGGATACCATTGGCTTTCTGGGCTCTGAGCATGTTGCCAACTCATGTCCAGCTTTTCTTCCAGCAGCACCCCCTAGTCCTTCTCAGCAGGGCTGCTCTCAATCCATTCACCCCCCAGCCTGTATTGATACTGGGGGCTGCCTCAATCCAGGTGCAGGACCATGCACTAGCCCTTGTTGAACCTCATGAGGTTCCTATGGGCTCATTTCTTGAGCTTGTCCCTCTGGATGGCATCCTGTCCCTCAGGTGTGTCAACTGCACTGCTCAGTTT
This sequence comes from Callaeas wilsoni, assembly GCA_013398955.1. Classification (NCBI taxonomy): domain Eukaryota; kingdom Metazoa; phylum Chordata; class Aves; order Passeriformes; family Callaeidae; genus Callaeas; species Callaeas wilsoni. Next base: position 10,614 of record VWPU01018440.1, on the reverse strand, counting down.
GGTGTTGCCAGAATGGAAAAATGGCAAACCAGATGCCAAGGTGCTTTGTCTGAGCACACTTGGTGAGGTGCTCTTTGCCTGCCTCCCTGTAGGTGTTACTGAGTATCTCTGTAACAGTTCACTGACGCTCTCCTCATTTTTGGACAGTGTGTGAGAAAAGACAGTTTTTCCATCAGATAGAGAAGGTTAAGAAGTGAAAGGGTAGGAATTCTGACTAGAAATTAAAGCAGAGCAATGGAGAAAGCTGGAGTCAGAATTTTCAGAAATGTGGGTTGCACATTCAATGCACATCTCTAAATTCTTATCAAAATGATAACTACTGAGGCCAAAAAAACTGCAGGTGTTTCAAGCAGGGCATTCAAAGTTAATGCTTGTCTTTTTGATACTTTTAACTAAAATCTAACTGTGCTTAATTCCACTTTGTGAAAGGTAATGTCATCTCACCTTATGGAAGACCTCAAAGGCATGTTTAATTATTTCATATTGTTCACTTGGATCCTATGATCACCAAATCCTTACCAAAAAAAGCGCAAAAAAATAGCAAAAGGGAAAAAAAGTCGTAAGAGTGGCATAATATTGTATTTAGTGTGGACTGCAAATAGTAGCTATTGAAGATAAGAGTTACAGCATATTATGGTATTGCCTGTGCCTGAAGTGGTGTGAGTAAATACACATAAAAATACTGTTTATGAAACCTGTCTGACATTTAATGTTTGTATTTTCTCTCTCTTCTGATATTGTCTGTCTTTAATGTAATTTTTGTGTAGTAATACATAGATTTTGAAAACAACGTGTAGTTTTTCAGTATAACCTATTAGATAAATTATTGAGAACTTTATTTTCCTGTTCCTGAATTTTCTATCTAAATGGGAAACTATAGTTATAAAATCAACTTTAGAAACTGCTAGAGGCAGTGCAAGATGGAACAGTTTTTTGTGGTGCACATGGGATGAAACAGAGTAGAAATTGTAAGATTTTGCATTATTGCTACTGTGAACTGTCTGCATATCATTTGTTGCAAGTTTGAGTCACACAAAATAGAAGTTTATGGGAGTGTCTGTTCAATGAAGAAATTAATAGCAATTTTTTTTTGAAAGCAGACACCTAATTTGCAGACTTTCAGAGTTCTACAGTTACGTGCATTATTTGATTGTCAGGCATTTCTTTCTTTAATGTTGAGGCAGTCATTTACTTTTTGGAGTAAAAATATTCTAGACTGGACTATGCAAGCAGTTTATGGCTATAGCTGTGCTGTTGGCTGTGGGAGTTGTGGTGCTGTACGTGCTCGGAGATGGTGACTCCCAGAAGGACATCATTTAGTCATCCTGACGTACACTTTCTCCCTTCTGCATATTTCTGAAATCTATGGCTGCCACTGGTGCATTTCGAAATGTAGCTCTTGTGCTCTTGTCTTGATGCCTGTTGTCAGGAATGTGTAGTCTTGGAGTTATGGTCCAACAGTAGACACAAGTTTAATTCTCTGTCCAAATGTAATTGCCTAAAATTTAGATGCCTGTGTTGAGCAAGTTACTCTTATATCTCCATTAAATTTACAGAAATAATTACCTCCAGAAGGCCATTCATCTCTTTCTAAGCTAGGTGTCCAAGATAAGAAAGATAAATTGCTGTGGTGATTGCAAATGGGGCAGTGACTCATTCCGATTCAAATATCCAGCCTACCCTCTGCAGCGAGGGTCACCGAATCTCATCAGAACTGTTCGGATGGCACTGGTTAGTTGCAGATTGCTTTTTCCTCTTTTTAGCTGTGTAGATTTTATTTTTCTCTCTCTATATATTTTATGTATTTGCATATATATGTATACATGCTGGAGGTGTCCAAAGAGGAGGAATGAGTCTGGTGCAGGGTCTGGGGTAAAAGTTGTAAGAGTGGCTGAGAGAGCTGGGCTTGTTTAGCCTGGAGAAGAGGAGGCTCGGGGGAGACCTCGTTGCTCTCTACAACTGCCTGAAAGGAGGCTATAGTGTGTGGGGGGGTCAGTCTCTTCTCCCAAGTAATGAGTTGTAGGACAAGAGGAAAAACCTCAGTTTGTTCCCAGGGGAGGTTTAGGATATTAGGAAAAATTTCTTCACAGAAAGGGTGGTCAAGACTTGGAGTAGGCTGCCCAGGGAAGAGGTTGAGTCTCCATCCCTGGAGGTTTTTAAAAGGTATATAGATGTGGTACTCAGGGATTTGTAGTAGTGGACTTGGCAGTGTTTCGTTACAGTTGGACTCGATGATCTTAAAAGTCTTTTCCAACTGAAATGATTCTATAAATTTTTATTTGTTTTTGGAGTGTAAGGCCTCACTTTGTGCATTTGAAGCTCTGGAGTTTTGGATGAGTTCCTGTTATTTGCTTCATCTTTTGGTTCTGGAGGCCCAGTTCAGAGGAGCAGTGGTAGTTCATAAAATGTTCCTTTTCGTCTGAGCCATTTTTAAAGTGATATTTGTTTTCTGGGTTGGTTAGCCATAGTTAAGATGGATGTATGATAAAGTCCAGTGATTTAAATTTTTTTACGATAGTGGGCAATATTAATTGGTTTTGCTTTTTAATTATGTTTTTAATTATAGCATCAAATGCAATATATCACTGTATATAAAATAAATGTGCTTTGCTGTGTGGCATTTCCTTGGAGGATGTGGAGGAAGATAACAGAGGAAGGACTGTGGTTTTGTATATGTAATCTTTGCAGTATTTTTGAATGCAAGGTATAATAACCATGTTGCTTCAAATGTTTAGTTGTTGATTAAAAACTCCAAATTTGCTCATAAAAATACCCACATTTTGTCTCTGAATGCTTCCCACCTCAAATTCAATTTTCCCTGCAGTACTTTTGTGAGGCAGAGATGTTGTTATTGCTCTTTTATGGATGGCAGCTGTGGCAGAGGCTTTGCTTTTCCGTGGTGAGTGGAGCGGGCAGCGTGCCCGTGTGAGCCAAGTGCCAGGTCCTGGCGGCGCGAGGGCTCTGCCGTGCTACCTGACGGGCAGGTGCCTAATGCTGGGTGAGGCTGAGGGCTGCCAGGTGTCACACAGCACCCTGGCCTGCATCTGACCTGGAAGCTGGTGCTGTCTCACATGCTACTACTAGGCACCTCCACAGACAGCTCTTTAACTTGAGCACGTGAAGATTTCAAGGTCCTTGTTCCTGGAGTACCTTAATTTTTGGCATGTTTCTGTAATTTCTGAATACTCCAGTTCCCTGGGGAAGCTAAAATCTTCAGTCTGAGCTGCAATTTTTTGCACAACTTGTTGATTACTATGAGCTGGTAAATAAAGTTCTTTTTAAAGTAGAAAACTTTGAAAACTACAGCTATTTATACAAAGAAAACAACATTTTTTTGCAAACATAGGCTCTTTTCATTTGTAAAAAGCATGCTAGCCTTCTTTTGTGTTTAGACTTAAAGCATGACAGCTTGCTTATTGGGTTTGTGTGGCAAGGTTTTGGTAGCAGGGAGCTACAGAGGTGTCTTCTCTAAGAAGCTTCCCCCAAGTGCACAGAGCCAATGCCAGCCGGCTCCAGGACACACCCGCTGGCCAAGGCCAAGCCCATCAGTGACAGTGGTGGCACCAGCATTATCAAAGTTAAGTAGGGGGGAAAAGTTACTGTGCCAGAGCAGATACCAGCCAGAGAGAGCAGTGAGAATGTGTGACAGAAACAGCTCTCTAAGGTAGAGGCACATCAACCCAGATGCAATTATTCTCAATCAGCAGCTAATCTTTTAAGATCTATTGGGTGAGAGTGTGAGAGGTGTTGAGAAAGGGAATCTAGCATCCAGTAGGCAAAGGGAAGAAAAGATGGAAGCAGGGACTCTCTTTCCTTGAAGATCATGACTGAGATTTTTGAGGTGTATTATTTGATTTATGAAAAACGTTTTTCTTGGTGTCTGGGAGTTTTGCTTATTTATTATTTGAATTCCTTCTGTGGTGTGCTAGCTTAGTTTTGTCTAGGAAGTTTTTCTCTGTATGATGAGCCTCTCAGTTGTGACCACTCTTATGCTTAGTGTGTCTTGGCTTTACGATTGATAAATCTTCATGAATGCTGCATCTGTGGGTAAAATGGGGATACTCTACTTTGCCATAGCATGATGTTATCTTCTACTTAGCAGAAGGAGATGAATATTAGTATACAGCTGAGTATCTCCAGCAATGCAAAGCTATTGAAGTATGCTGAAAATGAATTTGCGCTTATTTTATACCCCTGCTGTTTTAGTAGGATGAGAATCGGAACAGACCTTTGCTCTAACACAGCTTCGACTAATAAGTGAGCATTTTTCTTCGTGGGTTGCAAGAGGACAGGTTAGAACCAGCATATTTCGTAAATCTTGATTAAAAAGCTTGACAAATGTATTTAAGAAGGTTGTGAAGCCCCTGTACTTCCAGTTAAAAGCAGGTACCTCCTGGGAGTTTGCAGGGACTAAGATTGTGGAAATGGTGCTGAATTGCCTGACAAGCTTAGTGTTTGTACTAGCTAAGGTATTTTTATTGCACAAATATATTGCTGTGTTCAATGAAGGAAAGGAATGGATTTACCTTTTGTAGCTAAAGGTGGTTGTAGCTGCTTGAACTACCTGCAAGCTGCTCTTTTGATGGCAAAAACATACCATGTCTCTATAGAAAGGATTGGGACTGCCACTGAGAGGTTCCAGATAATCTTTGCCCTGAATTTCACTACTACAGATAGACAGTTTCTTTTTTTCTTTCCCTGGGAAAGATATATTCATTCTTCTCCATTGTACTGGTACAGTCACCTGAATTAGTCATAGCAAAAATTTTGCTGTAAGATGCTGCCAGCAGCTCCTTGGCTGCCATCCCGCAACAAGAACAGACCGCATCCAAGTTCCGATGCCAAATCATGTGTAGGTTAACCTTTGTAACCCATCTCAAATCAACACGTGCTGTCTCTGGGGAATAAATCTGGTCTATTTATAGGAATATTTTGCCTGTATTCGATAGCTTGCATGCAAACTATGCAATTAAAGCCTCTAGCAGTTGTTGCTGAGAGGCTTCCCCACTGTGAGGCAATGTCTGTGAGAAACTACTCTTGTAGAAAGTAAATCCTTTTTTCACCTTAAGATTCCACATGACTGAGTTATTGAATATTGAAGTATCAGTAAGATGTCTGTTGCTGAAATAGTGTCATGTGCAGGAACAAGTTACAGTTCCTGTCTGTTCGCTTTCATCTGGCATGTGACATGAGTGGTAACACCTAAGTGAAAGATGTTGTGACCTGTGATCTGGGAAGTCATGCAAGGAGAGGACTGTAAACACTGGCACTGTAAGCTGACATCAGTGAAACTTGAGATGCCATACTTGAATGCCAGCACTTAACATAGAGAAAGCTCCAGCTGTTAGCAATTATCACAGAGGTAAAGTTTAAATGACCAGTGTTCTCCAAAATCTTGAACAGTAAGGCAAATCTTTTGAGGCAAAGCTTGGTGACTATTTAGTGTTGTGATTTTGGTTTTTTCCTTTCTGTAAACTTACATTAATTAGGGTTGAGAAATTTGCTCTTCTTTCCAGAAGATAATTCTTTATGTCCCCTTATATTAGAGAAGCATCACAGGGAACAGGTTAAGACAGAGGTCTTAGTCTATGAAGTACTCTTCCTTTCTCATTTTGTGTCTTTGATCTATTCATCTGCCTTATCTCCATCCAGGATTAGATTAAAATTATGTGCCTGTAGTTGGGTAACAAGATTACTTCCAAAATGCCTGCTTTTTACTTTATGTAAAATTGAATGATTCACACTTCACACTTCTGTAAATGTGGCAGCAGAGAACACTGTGAGAAAAGATTCGTGGGCTTTAGCTATTGTTACTGCTCCTTTAGTTTTTTTCCCTGTGAAAATGAGAATCCTAAAACACTCAGGCTAACATGGTGTTCTGTAAACATTTTAATAATTTTCAGTGTTTTTATAGACAAACATAATAGGATGACAAGCAACCACAAACAGAAATTTAAGAAACAAGGCATGACAAGTTTTGACAAGGAAAAAAGCAATGCTGTCTTGTTTATTTAATGAAGCTTTCGGGGTTTTTTTTAGGTACTTAAGAGAAAATGTAGTTTGTATACAGCAGACACAGTTGCTTGTGCGATGGGGGTTTACTTACAGTATGAGACAATGTCTAACCTGAAGGGTTGCAAGCACTTCAGCAGCAAGTCTTTGGAATTTAAAATTAGCTTTGAAAAGGGTCTGGAAGAGAAGGGAAACAAATGTATTTCAGTAGATTTAATGCAGATTTTTTTGTGGGTGTAGGTAGGAATAGTCACCTGCATATCATAGGGGTTCATGAGAAGCAGTTCTGCAGGAAAATATTTTGAGGGTTCTTTTTTTAATATTTTGTTATATACCACAGAAAGTATGATGCAGTACCATGCTGTTGAATGGAGTATAAAAAGCAACTGCCCTGGTTGTTAATTATGGTGTTTCTAAGATACCTGAAAAGGTTCTTTTGGCTTGTTTGGCTGTAAGGCATTAGCTGGAGTTGGTGTCCAGTTTGGGTACAGCACTGCATGAAAGCTGTGTGAGTGGGGAGAAGGCAAGAGAGAAAAAGAAGTCTAAGTAGAGAACTAGAAAACAACATGACCTTCTAGGGAAAGGCTAAAAGATATGGGTAGTTTAGTTGAAAAAGAGAAGCCTAAGAAATTCAAGTCTTCAAATATTTAAAAGCTATAATCTCTTCTCATAGATGTCTGTAATACTTGAAGGGCAGTAATACTTGAGGTGTGGCCCAGGAATTTCTGATTACATCTGATTTCTGCAGCTAATTCTGCATCATCTTCTACAAAGTACCTTTGGAGAAATTTATTTTGCTTGTATGATTAATGTGTGTCCAATTCTGAAAATAAAAGTAGCATTGAGTAGATCAGTTGCTACATGACTTACAGGCTAGAACATAAATTCTGTATCTAAGAATGTAATAATACTGCAGTGATATGGAGAATGGTCTACTTTCAGGGAAATGTATTTATGTTGTGGATCTTCTCTCTGAGAATGTCATGAACTGTGCATTTAAAAGCTGTCAGGTCATATCTTGGTCATAAAGCCCTGGTATCTTATATGCCTTCTTGCATATTATTCTATAAGATCAGCTGCTTTTTTTTCTGCACCGTTGCAGTTTAAGAATAAGAACTGTGTAAACCCATGGGGAAGCAGAAGCTAGAAAAGGGAAAGAAATACAAATGAAAAACAGTGATTAAGTAATGGATGTGTTTATGTTGGAACTGCTTTTCCTGTGTCTGAATTTTGATTTGGTTAATGGAATTTACTTTTTCCTGCCATGCTTTCATGTTTCAAATTTTTAAATGTTTCCTTTTGTTTTGGCAGAGAACTAATTGTTGTCTGATGGTAGACTTGGCTTTTCTTTGCAGTGGAATGCCAGAAGCATCACAGCCTCACTTTGTACCTTGTAATAATAATTTAGCTTAAACACTATAATTGCTGTATTTACCTTCCTTTTTCAAGCTGGAAAAACATAGTTATAAATTACATGAATTTAGAAGGCAGTAACATCAGTTTGAGTGCAGGAGGAAAAGAGAAACAGTACTAAATTCATTAAAAAATGAAATAACCAAGGTGGTTCTGGAATTGTGTATTGACAAATCTGTGCTTATGAAGATGCAGCCCAGAATTTGAAAGCAAGATAATGACTTAATCGTCTGGTTTTATGCCCAGTCAAGAAGGTTTTTTGGTAATTTTTATGTCATCAGGCTACTGCTGGTAATACTTAATTACTTGATAGCCTTACTACCATCTTTCTCTGCGTCGTAATTCTTGCCTTTTTTCTGTGCCTGTCCTGAGTAAGAGAATGGTTTCTGTGGATGAAGGACTTGCATCTGGTCAAGTTTTTCAGTGCTAACATCTAATTAAAAACATCAGAGATGATGATGTTCGGGGTGCTGTGTGTCATCAAACTGCAGACTTCTAATATTTGATTAATTAGGTGGTAGTGGGATCTTAACTTGGGATGGCTGATGTCTTAACTTGGGATGACTGATGGTGTTGGTAGACTGCAATGAATTGCTTTGTTCCTGCCAGGGCTTGAGCAAAGTCACCTTAAAAGATTCAGCCAACTAAAACCTCTAACTATCAGTTACAAAATTGCATTCAGATTCTTAAAAGTGGTTTTTATAACACTTAGAACTTGTAATTGGGACTCTTTTGGGGGAGGGGAGAAGAAATCAATATTGGTAACAGAAAGACTCTATTTCCTACATTTATCTGTGAGATAGTTTCTTACAGATCTGGTTTAGTATTGGAGACATTACTGATGCTCAGCGCCTTCCCCATTCATTCATTACTTGGTCAAAATACATGCTAAGTTGCTGTACAGTAAATCACCACTTCATTGTTTCTGTTGTGTATGCTGAGAGCTGGTCTTAGTTAATTCTTGTCTGGCTTTTTATAAGAAGCTGAGGACTCTAATCTGTCATATAATCAGCTTGGTGACACAGAGGCCACACAGGTATCAGCTGTTTGCTGTATGTCTCATAAACGTTAGTGAGCTGGGACATTACACTAGAAAAGAATTGTAACATCTGAAAGCATATGCATTGAACCTGTGCTGAAGCAGCAGTGCAAACAACACCATTTCATGCTCTCAGAAGGATGGAAAGCCTACCACACAGAGTGTTAAATGTATACTGCACTGGAATTTGGTATCTTTGTCTCTCTTTACCAGTATTAGCAACAGACTTTACATTTCTTTTGTAATTAAGTGTAGACTGTATATGTTAATTATGTTATTTGCTAAAGGACTGCCAAATCAATTTATAGAAGCTAAACAGTTTTTAATCTAAGGTATGAAAAAGCATACAAACAAAACACTGACCTAAAGGGCTGACAACATCATCTATGAAATTGTGCCATAATTCCAGTTGATTTTAAACTAGTGGAAATAAAAATAATTGTATGTATATAAAGCCACATGGAAGTAAGAATAAAGTGTGTTAACCAAGGGCAGCATAACTTAAGGATTTTTAAAACTAATGTTTTTGCATATTAAAATATAATATGTTAATATGTAATATGGTCAAGGTAGAGTTGCAAATTGCATTGAGTTCTTGAAATAACAGAAAGTTTGATTCTAAGAAATCTCTGAAAGTTGTCCTAATTAAAGCCTGTGGTCCAAGAAGGGTTCTAGATTAGATCAGCTGTAGCTTTGTTTAGCTATGTCTTGGAAGAAGTCTGTGGATGGAGGTTCTGCAACTAGTCAGGAGAATCTGTGCTGCACAGTATGACCTGTGGTGGGAGTCTGTGTTAAAAATTAAGCAACTTGATATTTTATAACAGAAAGTTACATACAGCTACACCGTTACTTAGTAATTATTTGATTTGCTTTGTTTTATAATGTTGTGACTTGTATTATTTTCAAAACAGATCCTAGTATTCTTTGTGATTTGGACTGCTACTGAGCCATGACTTACTGTCCAGAATGACTGCATATTTTTCATTAATGATAACTAAATTAGAGTTCAGGACTGTGCACATTGTGTGAGGTTTTTTCCTTCTCATTGTGCAGTGCTTTGTGTTTATTAATGTTGAAATTCACCTGATGGCTTATCCTATGGTCACAGAGAGCAGTAAGCTATAGATGTTGGTGTCATCTAGAACTGTACAATCATCACTAATTACCACCTTGCTATCCAGTCCTTTGCCTTAAAATTTGTGGTATTCTGTGCAAACCAATGGAATATATCCAGTGTTAACTAATCCTCTAGAAGAGAGACCGTTGTGTTCATACTCTTCCCTTCCCATGTTTTCATATGTGAGAAAGGTTTCTTCTTTCTTCTTGTGCCTTAATTAATTTCCTCTAAGAACCTTTGGTGAAGGGTCTTGACAAAGCTATTTCAACAAGTCTTTTTACCCCCTCGTCCTTGCATGCTTCTGCTCTCCACTCATTCTCTTCATCTTGCAGAGAAGTCTAATAGCTGTGGGTGGGACATCTATCTGCCAGAAGTATTGTCTTTCCCATAAAGCTCACAAGGTTCTCACGAGGCTACAAGTTCTAGTCTTTGTTATAGCTTATATAAGTTTGCTTATAAGGGTCTGTGCAACTCCTAGGATTTCATGTGATCACCATGTGTGATGTTTTATTGCTTTTCATTCTTCTGGTAGAGGTGTTCATTTAAAACATGTCAGCATTTAAAACAAGTCTGGATTTTGGCTCCTGTAGAGCTGTTGGGTGAATACTTGCTGATCTCAGTGGGGTTTGCTGCTGTCACTGCTGTATATATTTTAAGGCCTTTTATATTGTAATACCAATTTGAGAAACTTGCTTAGATACGTATTTGAACAAGACCTTTAGTTTGGAGAACTTCCAAATCTGTAGAAATTTAGTTTAGAAAGAATTAAAAAAAATCAACCCAACCAAAACACCAAAGAAAACCAACTTACATAGTATAACTTTTTTTTATCCACTCCTTCGTTTGTTATCCTTGTCACCTGTCAGGATTCTTCTATCTGCTTTGAAATGTCTTTATTATTAGCTTTTATCAAATTAATCCTCCAGAGTACCTTGTTCAGTCTTTTTTTAACTTCTTTTTTGTTTGGTTGTGTATTGGTTTGGCATGGCCTTGTTTTTGATAGCGGAGGAGCCACAAAGATGTCTCCTGTGAG